>JAWQEG010007026.1:2500-92500 GCA_033782935.1 Petrolisthes cinctipes
CCATCTCCATAGACAAACAACAGAGTATCGTACTGGTACCATAGCATCATCAACACCCTTATCAACCACTCCATTATACTTGTTCCACCATATTTAGACATTCTACATCGCATCCATCCAACCTGAAGCTTTTCCTGTTTTCATCTCTCTCATTGCCTCCTCCACCTCCTTCTTTCCTTGTTTTCATCTCTCTCATTACCTCCTCCACCTCCTTCTTTCCCTGTTTTCATCTCTCTCATTACCTCCTCCACCTCCTTCTTTCCCTGTTTTCATCTCTCTCATTACCTCCTCCACCTCCTTTCTTATTGGCTCCCATTTAATCCCTCCAACCTGTTTACTCCATTTTCCCTTCCAAACACAACAATATCTGCTTCTGTACAAACATTTCCTGACAGGTGATGGTGGTCCTATCTATCTATCTATCTATATATTGCCAAACGCCTTAATCCCCGAAGGGTTGGCCACAAATGAATCACCTCCATTAACCCCTGTTCCCCGTTAACTGGCGTCCCTCCTCCACCACATACCACTCTCCCTCACATACCTCTCAACTCCGTGTTAGAGAGAGTGGTATCCAGTCACCTGTCATAAATGGTAAGTTTTTGAGGAAAAATCTCTATATATAGTTGTGCACCACGAACCCTAACCCACTTGAGTTGAAGCCTGAGATCTGAAGCAGGTGGTTTCTGACGACAGCCCACCCAAACCATCACGAGGACACACACATTTCAAACCAATGGAGGTGGCTTTGGGTGGGCTGTCATCCAGAAACTGCCCGCTCAAAGATCTCGGGCTTTGACTCAGGTGGGCTAGGGATTATGGTGAGTGACTATACCTCCACACAATATCTTTTTAAGTAAGTTAGGAATGGTGATAAAAATACTACAGGAAGAATCAAATCCAAAATTACCTAAACGGGAAGAAAGACGTTAGAAAGGAAATATGATTATGGTTTACAAATGTGTCACAGAAAAAGAAAAGATAGATATAGAAAACTTGTGCTAACAAGGAATACCTACAATGAGAGGACACAGTAAGAAATTGATTATAAGAAGAGAAGATAAAGATGTACGAAATATTGTTTTCCAAATAGAGTAATAGACGAATGGAATAAATTACCAGAAGAGGTGGTGTGTGTCATACACACACACACACACACACACACACAAATAGAGTAATAGATGAATGGAACAAATTACCAGAAGAAGTGGTGTGTGTCAAACACACACACAAACACTCACACACACACACACACACACACAAATGGAGTAATAGATGAATGAAACCAATTACCAGAAGAAGTGGTGTGTGTCAAAAAACATACATAATTTTAAAGAAAAATATGATAATTGTGTTTTAAAATACGGGACATTACGAGCTTGACTAATTCCTGTAAATATACAAATAGGTAAGAACAAATAGGTAAGAACACAGACAAAGGAATACACACACACACACACACACACACACACACACACACACAGACGATGGAATACACACACATAAACTCACACACAGGCGAAGAAATGCACACACACACAGACACACATACACAGGCACACATAGGATACACACACACACATAAGAATACACCAGCTCCTCGAAATCTTAAATACTCACTGTACGCCGATGACTGTGCGATATGGCACTCCAGCTGTAATGCAGAGTTTTCGGCAAACTCGGATCAATTGGCACTGGATTTGATTCACAATTGGGGCCTCCAGTGGGGTTTTAAGTTTTCAGTAAGAAAGAGTGTACTGGTTATTTTCACTCATAGGAAGAAGCTAGACATCCGGCTGACTATGGGTGACAACCCCCTACCTATTCAAAATTCAACTAAATTTCTTAGACTGCATTTTGACAGTCGACTGACATGGCGAGTTCATGTCAGTCAGTTAAAAACTAAATGTTTAAAAGCGCTCAATTTGCTGAAGTGCATTTCTGGTACCCAATGGGGAGCAGATAGAAAGTCATTGCTAATGCTATATAAATCCCTGATTAGATCTAGAGTAGACTATGGGTCAATAGTGTATGGTTCGGCATCTGAGTCTGTGTTGAAAGGTTTGGATGTTGTGCAGAATGCGTGTTTGCGTGTGTGTCTTGGAGCCCTACGTTGCACTCGAATCGAGCGTCTAGAGGTGGAGTCACAAGTGCCTCCCCTCCGACTGAGACGAGATCAACAACTTCTAATATATTGTGCTAAAAAATCCAGGGTGCCGAGTCATCTTCCCGGGAATGCCTTGCTTCGGCAACAGCACCCGTGGGCCCATGGCGCTAGGCCCCTGGCAGAGGGACCGAGTAATCTGTACTGGAACCCCTGCCCCCCAGGAGGCACTGGCGTGAGGCCAATGGGGACCAGGCCCCAAGTTCAGGTACCCGGGGAGCCAAGTCATCCTCCCGGTAATGCCTTGGTGAGGCATTTGCAGCCGGGGGGCCATGGCAATAGGCCCCCGGAAGGGCCGAGTTATCCGCCTGGGCGTCGCACGGCCCCAGAGGGCACTGGCATGAGGTCCCTAAGAGCAAGACTCCACGACCTCGTAGAGTGTGTCGGTATAGAATTATCAACAATCGATTCCCTGGTTTTAGTAAACATTGCACCCTGGGTAACACCCCCCTTCACTATTGTGGATTCCTGGTTGCCAGGGGTTAAATCCCGGGTGCCGGAGGTGGAGGTACACCAGAGGTTTCGTGAGATAATTGTTCAACATCTTTCATATTTCCATCTGTATACCGACGGTTCCAAGATGGATGAATGTGTGGGTGCAGGTGTATGGTCGACTGAATGCCAGTTAAGATTCAGACTGCCGATTCATACATCTATTTTTATTGCAGAACTTTTTGCTATTAATAAAGCTTTAGATTTTGCCCTCTCTCTCTGACCTCCGTAGAGTGAGGTCGCAGCCGCTCCGCGCAGCGCTGGCCGGGCCATCCCCATACACAGAGAGTAATACAAAATACTGCATACGTGTGAGTGTTTAATGTAGGCTAGTGCTGCAATACCAACATCAGCAAGCAACATGGCTTCGTCTACCGCTGTACCTGCAGCAACATGTGAGGAAGTCACAGGTGAGCCTTCCATGGAAAACCCTACGAATGAATATCTCAACAACCTCACCAAATTACAACTGCAGAAACGTTGCCGCAATATTGGTCTAACAAATGTATGGGCCAATAAAGACCAACTCGTGGATAAGATAATGGCACATCACAGAGACGGAGCTCCTTCATCATGCAACACACCATCATCCAGTGAAAACAGCAGTGTTAACTCCCCATCTAGTGAACAAGTAAGTTCTGTGTCTCTTAATAGCGAAGGTGACAGTGTACATCCCTGCAGTAAACCCATCAGTGCAGTATCTCAGTGCAGTGAGCGCAACAGTGCAACTTCACACAACAATAACTCAACCGCTAGTAATGATAGTGAGGAATCAATAGTGAATCACAATCGACTGGAGTGTGAAATAAGGAAATTGTACGAGTTGTTCGAAATAAAGAATTGTGAAATCAAACATACATATGAGGAAATAAAGAAAATGAACGATTTGAATGCCCGTCTTGCAAGACTTGAAGAGACTGTAGGTGGAAGACGACACGGTGATTCTGACCCAACGACAACCCAAAGTAATGAGTTTAGAAATATGGCAAGCCTGATAACTAACCTAAGCCACCATATCAGTGATCTGGAGAGAAAAGTGAGTGAAAATATACAAGCAGGTAGTACAAGTGATGTGCGTCAATCACCACAACCTGATCACGAGACTCATACATAAACATCTCATTCTTGGTGACATAATTCTCAGTAACATCCAAGTGTCAGACCTATCAGAGAGCTGGAGTGTAAGAACCTTAGCTGAGGCAAACTATGACCTAATGAGCTGCTGGGTGAAAGAAAAACTATCTTGGACTCCCAACCACCTGCATAATATACGCTGGTTTCTTTGACATTCTCGAAGGTTCCGAGTACACAGCAGCCCTAGATAACCTCGGTGCTCTAATAAGTGAACTAAAAGTGAAAAATGAAAACATGGACATCTATGTGAGTCAGCTGGTGCCTAGCTTGCAGAGCGACACACTGCAGGCAAAGATCAACGACTTCAATGAACACCTACAAAAATGGAGCAGTGAAAATGGTATCTCCATTATAAAGCCCGACCCAGTATTCAGACTGGGGAATGGGGACATTGATGAGGCTTGTTACCACGCCCATGGTGAACACCAAGGCTCCATACTAATCAGACTTGGTGCCACAAGACTACTTCGTGCCATGGCTGAACAGTGCACACCTCTCCATGGACACATTAACAAAGAAAATCTAAGGAAACATATCCAGTCACACAACACTCGAAGACTTCCAAACAAACAAAGACAGAGGACACCTGGCCACTCCTCTACCCCCTCAGTACAGCTCCGGACAGATCAATGGTCCACACCCCATCCATCAGCGACTTGCTTTGGGCCTCGTGGGATCTGGTAACAGTTGCAGGTGGAGGGAGGGGGGATGTTAGTGGGAGAGGAGGAGAGAAATGTGGGCGGAGCTATATAGGAGGGTAACGAATGATCAGGTAGAGAGACGTGTGTCAGGAGGAATGAATGAAGCATACACTGTGAACGGTATCGAATCACCAATAGTATGAAGCAGGGTTTTTTAAACTTTTTCAGTCGTGACCCAGTTTTTACTATGACATCATTCTCGCGACCCATACAGAAAGATCTTTTACAAAATTATCAGAATTATCAACCAAAGAAAATACAAGGCCAGAAACTGAAATGTAATATTTATGATTAAAAGGAATTCTAACCAGAATTATAAACACTGCCTCACCTACCCCTCCCTCTCTCTCTCTCTCATTCTCTTTCAAGAAGGCTAATATTTGTGCTATGATTTTGTTTTATTGATAATTAAATATATGAATATTCGATTATAAAAATATGTTAAGTGGATTCATGTATGAACTTCATATTTATTTTATTGTCACGAACATTATTATTCTATTTTATTCATGTATTTATTTTTGTGAGCCTGCGACCGAGTTTGGAGGAATTCAGGACCCGTAGTTTGAAGAATCCGGGTTTAATGAAGTGCATACTACATTAACGTAGGTGGATATAGGAGAGAAGAAATGTGATGATTTGAGGCGAGGGTGAGGGGGAAGAGAGTAAGACAAAATTAATGAAGGTGATTAGTTGAAAAGTAATAACAAACAAATATAATTAAAATATCTGTTACATTATATCCTTTAAATAAAGGCACTGTCTTTTGTTCACCATCGTAGTGGGATAGACTACTGAATATATATTATCCTTTGGATATTAGACAGCTATCCCTGTATTCCTTGTATCCCTCGTGCTTGCCCCGTAGGGGAGTATTGCCTGTAATGATGTGGGCAATACTTTAAGGGTTTTGGCGCCCCTTCGGCCCTAGCCACTAGCTTACATTTCTTCAACTGTCCCTCCTATCTTCCTATTTCCTTCTTGCTTGCTGTCACACCTCTCTATCACCTTTTCCTGGTGCTATTTGACCTCGCTGTTGCGCCACCTAATATCAATCAAATCCCTCGTGCTTGTAGTCCATCCTATTTATCACCTTCTCCCAAGCCCAACTGCTTTTTTTCTTTCTTTCTTTTTTTTTTTTGGCAGAAGACGGTTTAATTTTCTAACTTTTTTAATAATCATATTTGTCAACAAATTCATTAAGCTATTTACCAGGATTTTTTCTTCTAAACATGCATTTAAAAATAATCTATGTTAAACTTGAATAGGCGCCGCTATATGGTGTTTTCAATAAACTTGGTCTAATTTTATGCATAGGCTATATAATATTATATTACTGTATCTCTTAAGTAACTGGCAACCTTACACATCCTCCCTACTCTCTTATCCCTCTCTCGCTTGTCCTTCCCTCCTTTCTTACCGTTTATCTTTTCTTTTTCATATTTTTAACCTTCTCATTCGTTCTTAAAAAGTTTTAATGACATATAGGCCTTTCTCCCTTATCACTTATAGTCCAATTATATGATTCGAAAAACTACGGCTGAGATTATGTTGTTGATCGTATTTTGGTTCTCAATATGTAGAGGTTGATTGATTGATTGGTATTAGGCGCCTCAACAGCGAGGTCATATAGCGCCAGAAAACGGTGATAGAGAGGTGAGACAGCAAGCAGGAAGGAAATAGAAAGACAAGAGGGATAGTTGAAGAACTAAAAGCTAGTGGCTGGGTCCGAAGGGGCGCCAAAACCCTTAAAGTATTGCCCACATCACTAATGCAGGCAATACCTCCCTACTGGGTCAATATGTAGAGAATTTAGAAAACAACTAGAGATTTATGAGGAAAGATATATAAATTATTTAGAATGAAAGTGTTTTTCCCAGCCACAGCATTTCGCCTTCATAAAACTGACGGACTGTAAGGTTTCATGCATTGCAATTTGCTAGTTTGTTGCTAGTCAGAATGTTAACTTATTAAACCCATTTGCAAGAAAGAGAAATATATTATATCTTTCTTTTTAATTAAGTTACTTATAGGTATTTTTTATTAAAATCTGTTTCAATATACATTACCTTATTTTATCTAGTTCCAGCATTACTGCGTAGAACACCATATGACACAATAAGGACCACAAGGACAGTAATGGTGATCAACGTGATGCTCATGTATCTCTCTATTGGTTACTGAACACAGTGTTTTATGGTCAACTTCAGAATTATGTTCTCAGTATCACAATGAGAGGCAAAGATAATTAAAACAATATAAAGAAATGTATATCGAAACAGATTTTAATGAAAAATACCTATAAGTAACTTAAAAAGAAAGATATAATATATTTCTCTTTCCTGCAAATGGGTTTAACAAGTTAACATTCTGAATAGCAACAGACTGGCATATGGCAATGCATGAAATCTATAGTCCTTCAGTTTTATGACGGCGAAATGCTGTGGCTGGGATAATCCCGTCAAGAATGCGTATCTGCCAATACTTTCATTCTAAATAATTTGTATATCTTTCCCCATAAAAATCTAGTTGTTTTCTAAATTCTCTACATATTGACACAGTAGGGAGGTATTGCCTGCATTAGTGATGTGGGCAATACTTTAAGGGTTTTGGCGCCCCTTCGACCCCAGCCACTAGCTTTTAGTTCTTCAACTACCACTCTTTTCTTTCTATTTCCTTCCTGCTTGCTGTCTCGCCTCTCTATCACCGTTTTCTGGCGCTATATGACCTCGCTGTTGCGGCGCCTAATAACAATCAATCAATCAACCTCTACATATTGAGAACCAAAATACGATCAACAACATAATCTCAGCCGTAGTTTTTCGAATCATATAATTGGACTATAAGTGATAAGGGAGAAAGGCCTATGTCATTAAAACTGTTTAAGAATGAATGAGAAGGTTAAAAATATGAGAAAGAAAAGATAAACGGCAAGAAAGGAGGGAAGGGCAAGCGAGAGAGGGATAAGACAGTAGGGAGGATGTGTAAGGTTGCCAGTTACTTGAGAGATACTGTAATATATATAGCCTACGCATAAAATTAGACCAAGTTTATTGAAAACGCCATATAGCGGCGCCTATTCAAGTTTAACATAGATTATTTTTAAGGAAATGCATATTTAGAAGAAAAAATCCTGGTAAATAGCTTAATGAATTTGTTGACAAATATGATTAGTAAAAAAGATAGAAAATTAAACCGTCTTCTGCCGAAAAAAGAAAGAAAAAAAAGCTGGGCTTGGGAGGTGATAAATAGGGTGGACTACAAGCACGAGGGATTTGATTGATATTAGGTGGCGCAACTGCGAGGTCATATAGCACTAGGAAAAGATGATAAAGTGTTGTGACAGCAAGCAAGAAAGAAATAGGAATTAAGATAGGAGGGACAGTTGAAGAAATGTAAGCTAGTGGCTGGGGCCGAAGGGGCGCCAAAACCCTTAAAGTATTGCCCACATCATTACAGGCAATACTCACCTACGGGGCAAGCACGAGGGATAAAAGGAATACAGGGATAGCTGTCTAATATCCAAAGGATAATATATATTCAGTAGTCTATCCCACTACGATGGTGAACAAAAGACAGTGCCTTTATTTAAAGGACATAATGTAACAGATATTCTTATTATATTTATTTGTTATTACTTTTCAACTAATCACCTTCATTTTTCTTACCCTCTTCCCCCTCACTTTCGCCTCAAATCATCACATTTCTTCTCTCCTATATCCACCTACGTTAATGTAGTATGCACTTCTTTAAACCCGGGTTCTTCAAATTACGGGTCCCGAATTCCTCCAAACTGGGTCGCAGGCTCACAAAAATAAATACATGAATAAAATAGAATAATAATATTCGTGACAATAAAATAAATATGAAGTTCATACATGAATCCACAAAACATATTTTTACAATCGAATATTCATATATTTAATTATCAATAAAACAAAATCATTGCACAAATATTAGCCTTCTTGAGAGAGAAAAAGAGAGAGAGAGGGAGGGGTAGGTGAGGCAGTGTTTATAATTCTGGTTAGAATTCCTTTTAATCATAAATATTACGTTTCAGTTTCTGGCCTTGTATTTTCTTTGGTTGATAATTCTGATAATTTGTAAAAGATCTTTCTGTATGGGTCGCGAGAATGATGTCATAGTAAAAACTGGGTCACGACTGAAAAAGTTTGAAGAACCCTGCTTTAAACTGTTGGTGATTCGATACCGTTCACAGTGTATGCTTCATTCATTCCTCCTGACACACGGCTTCTCTACCTCAGGTCATTCGTTACCCTCCTATATAGCTCCGCCCACATTTCTCTCCTCCTCTCCCACTAACATCCCCCCTCCCTCCACCTGCAACTGTTACCAGATCTGACCAGGCCCAAACCAAGTCGCTGATGGATGGGGTGTGGACCATTGATCTGTCCGGAGCTGTATGTATGTGTATATATATTTTTGTATGTGTATATATATTTATGTATGTGTGTAAGTATATATGTATGTATAGAGAAAGACGTGTATGTACTGTATATTTGTGTGTGTATATATGTATGTATGTATGAAGGCTATGTATGAGTTGCGCTCCAACATTGGTGGAGTGTGGACATTCTCTTGGCGCTCTGCCTGCATTGTTGTTTGTGTTGTTGTTGCATTCTTGTTTGTGTGTTGTTGTTTGTGTTGTTTGTACATTCTTGTTTGTGTGTTGCAATTTCTGTGGTGTTGCTGGTGTTTTGTCTGTTGTGGTTCTGTGTATTGTTTTGTTGTGATTCTCTGTGTGTAGGTGTGTGTGTGATTGAGTGTTCAGTTGTTGGTGTGCAGTTGTTTGCTTCCCATGTAGGCCTTGCCTGGCCTGATGGAGAGCGTGGATTCCTGCTTGGAGGCCGACTTGGTAATGATGGAGAACGACGAGGCTCCAGTTGCAGATCACTGGCCTGAGCTGCCTTCACGCAAGCCTCCCCACCTCTCCTCGTCCGATTTCTCGCAGGATTCCGATGGTGTGGCCTGTTTGCCTCCGGCTGCCAAGACGGCGAAGGGTGCTCCAGCTGTACACAACGTACCTTCTCTGCCTCACCCTGGCGCTTCTTCCTTGTATACCCAATCCTTGCCCTCGTCCAAACTTTCTGCTTTTGCCCCGAGAAATACCTATGTCAAGCTCTCCTTCCCTGGAAACCCATCTACGGACACAAAGCTGCATTGGTTGTCTGATGTCAACAGCGCATTCCAGTTGTAGCGTGAACTGGATGAAGTCAAGGTGGCTGCCATCACCTACTAGTTTTTCTACATCTCTAGGAAGCGTCAAAACATCATGGATAGAGTCAATTATGGTGAATTTTTGTCTCTGCCCCTCATTCTTTAAGACTCACCCGAATGGCCCACCTCCAATTGAGATTTCCTTTGATTTCCTCCCCTGTCTTCCACTGTGTGAGGTGCGGAAACTTCATAATGACCAGCCTTGGTGCTACAGGTGCTGGGGAGTTGGGCATATCTCCTAGTACTGTTCTGCCAGGCCGAAGTGTGCATGGTGTACCGCTGACCATGATTCCAAGACGTGTCCTGTCAGGGGCGAACCATCACGTCCTGTTGCCTCAACCTCTTAGCCTTCACCTCCTGAGGATACGTCTCGATGGAAGTGTCCACGATGCCTTCAGCCAGGGGTTAACGTCTGGCATGGATGTACTCGACGTCAAGCCCAGGCTCGTGCCTCTACTCTTGTGCCGCCTCCACCACCATCACCTCCCCAGTATGCTCCTCCTACCAGCCCTGCCCCGCCTTCGGACCTGGCCCTCTGCAAGTCTGTCACTGCCCTCATGGTACGGTGTACGGCTCTCGAGAACTGCTTCTCCATCCTTGAGGCCAGGATTAATGGGCTGGTTGCCATTTAGGCTGTGAATGACTCCAAACTCTCCATCTTGGTTGAGGCTCAGCAGGCCATCATCTACACTGTCACCACCATTACTGAAAGGATGGATACTGTTGCATCCCACCTTGAAATGCTTTACGAGTCAGTCCCTTCTCCTGATCCATCTTCTTCTCCAGGTCGCTCATCTGCCCCCACATCCTGGACTTCTACCTCCAAACACAGAGTTTGTTAGTGATTGTCAGTTGGATGTCATCTCCTGGAATATATGTGGTATTACCAGTCATGCTATGCTCACTCAACTAAAGGTCTACGTTTTTCGTCGTCATGCCAGTGTTATTTTTCTCCAGGAAGCATTTCCAGGATGGCCAACCATTGCTGGGCAAGCTCCTCCCCTCTCAGGTTCTGTGCCAAATGTTCATCTAGTAAGGAATAGTCTCCTGACTTACATATATAGCTCCTTGCCACTTCGCCTTCTCTGTATCTCATCTGATCCTGACATGACCTTTCAGCTATTTGAGGTTCTACCTGAGGATGGAGTACTCCAATTATGTAATGTCTATTCTGCCCAAGCTAGACATACTCTTGAGGCTCTTCCTTCTCAAACAGTGCATGGTATGGTGTATATGGGAGATTTTAATGCTCGACATTCTGACTTGGGTGATGGATCTGGCTCTACTAATCGTAATGCTGTTCGTCTCCTTTTATACATCTGCAAGTAACATCTGACATGCTGAGACACTGGTGGTGCCCCTCATTGCCGGGGAGGTACTCTGGATTACGTCGTCTCGTCTGGCCTCATAGCATCTCAGGTACAGTGCTCCTCCATGCCAGATTTATTCTCTGATCATGTCGCTCTTCGGTTTCATTATTTTCTACCTGCTGGGTCAAGTGCTTCAGCCACTCGTTTGCGTATTGCTGTGCCCCCTAGATATTGCTCGACTCCCATATTATTTATGGCCCATGTATTCCCTGCATTTGACATATCTTCACCAGAACAGTTGTACTCAGATCTTGTTTCTGCTAATCATGACTTTTATAGGCTATCGGTCTCCTGGCCACACCTTCAACATTGCCATACTGCCCACTCCTAGACGCTGGATGCACGTATACAGGAGGCAAAGCAGGAGGCTTAACGTGATGGCCTTTTGTGACAAGCCAACCCAACCCCTGACCTGCACCATCGTTACTAAATATCTAGGGACGCTTTAGTCACCCTACAGGAGTGTGCTCACACTGAATCTTGGTACCGGTTCATAGACAGCATCAACCAGCAAACAAGTGTGGCTTCTATGTAGCGCCTCATCCATCAGGTTGTTAAAATGATACCAGCCACTGCCCATCATCACACTCCCACCGTCTATGCCCAACACCTTGTCGATGTCTGGTCAGAACAATCTACCCCAGCCAGTCTACCCATCCACATATAAAATCCACTTGCTTCCCGTGCTGCTGTCCATCAATTACGTCTAATGTCTGCTCTTTTGCAAGATGATGACAATGATGATGTAGAGCAGATAACCAAGGAGGAGTTGCGCCGTGCTCTCTCTCGGGGTAGAGCTTCTTCTCCTGGTGATGATGGTACAACTTATGCTGTGCTTTGCCTACTTCAACAAGTTCCCGGGAACCTTCTACTTCGACTGTACAATCTCTGTCTTCGTGATGGTTGTGTACCACTAGCCTGGACCAGCAGTACAATAATACCCATCCCTAACCCCAGCACTGCGAAGTTCAGGCCTATTTCCCTTACTTCCTGTTTTTGTAAGTTTATGGAGAGAATCTTACTTAATCGTCTTGTGTACCGACTGCAGGATCGCCTTTCTCCATGGCTGTTTGGTTTCCTTTCCCAGCAGAGCACACACCACTGCCTGATCGACCTGTATTCTTGCCACTCCAGGCACAGTGAGGTGGCATTTATTGACCTTCGAAGTGCCTTCGATGTTGCTAATAGAGACGTCATGTTGGATCAACTGGTTGCATTTGGATGGAGGGTAATCTACTATGGTGGATTCCGGGTTACCTCAGTAACAGGACCTCCCGTGTGTGGACTCAGTCCTTTGCACATTTTTCATCTTGGTACACCTCAAGGAGGTGTTCTCTGCCTATTTTTATTTAATATTCTGATGCATCGGTTGCTCACTTCTCTCCCTGATATTCCTGGAACTACAATTACGTGCTATGCTGATGATATCAGTATTCATTCCACCTCACCAAGGGATCTCAAGCGGTTTCTTGACTCCTTTTCTGTGGCCTCCTCTCTCGGTGGCATTATTGTCTCCAGATAAGAGCAGAATATTCACCTGTCACCTTCCTCAAGCTCGGCCAGTATTCACCATTGGAAGGACTGTCATTCTCATGTGTTCCCAGAACCGCTACCTGGGTGTACCAATCAACATTTGGCCAGTTGACCCTGCCAAGCCTCAAGACCATCCCTTTGTCCAGGACTTGTTGGGTCATCTCCAGCGCCGACCATCTATATTCCTTTTATCCGTTCAGTTGTTGATTACCTCTCCCCTGCTTTGATTTAACTTCCTAGGGCTACTCTGGAAACTTTAGAGAAATATCAGAATATAGATATGAGAATAATTCTCGGCAGTCCCATGTCGACCAGGATAGTGAATATGCAGCGTGAGTTGCATCTTCCCCCATTAGTCGAAACAATTTACTCAAATGTTACTTGCTTCACTGCCAAGTGCCTCCATTTTCCATATATTTCACCCCACTACTGGCATATAGTCAGGACTTCTCTTACTTAAACCAAACTCCCCTGTCCCTCCCATACTGCCTGCTGGATGTATTCTTATAAGGTCTGTTTCCTCTATGCTTCGTAGTCTTAATATAGATATAATGGTTGTAGACATCCCCCCAGGGACCCCTTCGTGGATGCTACCAATACCTGATGTGAGCTTCACAATTACTTCCAAGTCGGAACTGCCTTCTCTGTAACCACTCTAGCAAAACATTTTGTGAACTGTATGCCATTCTGGATGCTGTTTGTCTTGTTTGTCAACGTGGAGTGAATTCTGCCATTTTTTGTATCTCCAAACCTACCCTTCATTCCCTCTCTATTGTTCAGCCCACACACACTACTGTTGTTCAGCAGATTTTGTCGTTTTTGGCATTATTGCGTCATCGTAACTTGACTGTCAAATTTTTATGGGTGCCAGACTCGCGAAGGAGGCCTGCCATCTGCCTCCTCGTGGTGTTGGACGTCGTCTCTCCCTAACATGTTTCCTCTATAGAGTCCGCTCCACTGCTCTTCTCCCTGTACGGCGGCGCAGTCTGTCTGCCAGCACAAATATTCCTACCGTCGTCGGGAACTCATGATTCGAAGGCACAATGTAGTCTCTGCTCGTTTGAGGCTTTGCTACCGGCCACCATGGCAGGTTGCTGGGATGCAGGGTGAGCCTTCCTTCACTGAGTATCGCTTGTGTTGAGCGCTTCGTGCTAACACTATAGAGCACTATTGCCTGGCCTGCTCCACTGTCCGACACTTGCTGCCCCAGGGCCTGCCACTTGATGTGGTTTGTCGACACCTGCTGAACCACCATATTCTGGAGGAACTTCTGGTATGCCACCCTCGTTTTGAAGGATTAACGTAGTCATATGTAAATATTCGTCTGAATTTTCGTGTTTCTTTCTGTTATGCTTTCGTGATGTGTGTGTGTGTGTGTATGTGTGAGTGTGTATGTGTGTGTGTATGTGTGAGTGTATGTGTGAGTGTGTATGTGTGAGTGTGTATGTGTGAGTGTAGTCATTGGATGTTCATGTGTCCCGCTTACCCTTATGTTTTGTTGTCTCTCTTTTAATTGACACCATGGTTCAAAAAAAAAAAAAAAAAAAAATATGCAGATGTTCTTAAGTCTTACAATATATTGGTCAGGATTCTCACCCACTTCCGGCTTGGAATCTCTAAATTTGACCCTATAACCGTCCTCAGTCAAGTTAACTCTCTTCAACACTGTATTTTTAACCTGATCGTAGTCCAAGGCTGACGTATCTGAAATTCTTGAATACAAACTGAGAGCTGTACCCGTCAACAGAGTACTTAGTGCAGTTGCCCAAGTCTCTTTTGGCCACTCTTTTTGACTAGCGAATCGCTCAAATCTCAACAGGTAACTGTCTAATTCATCCTTACCTTCCACAAACACCGGAAGTTTGGGAGCCTTGGCTCGAACCACCTCTTGTGTTCCTCTCTCTGGTTGTGCTGATACTTCTAACTTCTTTAACTCGAGCTCATGTTTTCTCTGTGCTTCTCGATCTGCGACTTCCTTCATATCTCGTTCTGCTGCTTTTTCGGCTTCTCTTTCCATTCTCTCTTCTGCTTGAATTTCAGACACGAGTTTTCTTACCTCCTGGCCAATATCCAATTTCAACCAATGTTTCCATTCTATTCATTTTTATGGCACTTAACACACTGCAAGGTCTGCTTTATTCATCCAATACACCCGATCCCAGTCAGGCCCCCATTGTCACAGATTCATTAGGATCGGGATTGATGAAGCACACCAAACACAGTTTTATATAATAGTTATCTTAATAGGCACAAACCACCATTAACTAACACCACAATTTCCGATAAAATCCAACACCACCACTCATCCCCACTGAACACAAGTAATAAATAACAGTTGAATATTAAACCCCAACAAACACTCTAACCCCACTCATGACAAGTATAGGACCACCACACCACACAGTGGGACAGTCTGGTAGCCCTCCTTCCCACAATAGGTAAGTAGGCATAAGGCAGGTCGCTCCTTCCACACACAGGTACCGTAGATAGGCGATAGATGGGCAGCTCATTCCACCACACTGATAACGTAGCTGGGTGATAGGCAGGCAGCTCCTTTTCCACAACCAGCAGGTGGGCGATAGGCAGGCAGCTCATTCCCCACATAGGCAGACAGTTCCTTCCCCACACTGATAGGTGGGTGATAGGCAGACAGTTCCTTCCCCACACTGATAGGTGGGCGATAGGCAGACAGTTCCTTTTCCATACAGACAGAGATTCCTGTGCATCTCAGTCCGGACACCTTGGCTGGCTGGTGCGTTCTGCCAGTCACAGTCCAGGACTCGTCGACTAAGTGTCAATCAGCTCCACAAACAAGATAACCACCTATCTGCCCAGTTCATGAAATTTGTTACACTTGAGAAGATTTGTGTGTCAGTCTCTTCTCTTGGTTTGTCTCCTACTCCAGGTCGTTCATCTGCCTCTACTCTCCGGAGACTTCTTCCTCCAAGCATAGGGTTCGCTCTTAATGTCATCTCCTGGAGCGTCTCTGGTATCACCAGTTATGTTAAACACAGTCAACTCATGGTCAATGTTTTTCCTCAACATCCGAGTATTTTCTTTCTCCAGGAGGTATTTCCAGGATGGTCTCTCACCTCTGGACAAACTCTTAACTTGCATACTTAGCTTCTAGCCACATCACCTTCTTCTGTACCTCCACCGATCCAGACATGACCTTTCAGCTTCAGGAAGGTACTCTGGATCTCATCCTTACATCTGGACTGATAACATCTCAGAACCAGTGCTCCATGGTGTCAGTTTTATTCTCTATTCATGTCACACTTTGGCTTCATTATATTCTACCTGCTTGGTTTACTGCTCCTGCCACTCGTTTACATATTGCTGTGCCTGTAAATCATTATATTCTACCTGCTGGGTCTACTGCTCCTGCCACTCGTTTACATATTGCTGTGCCTGGAAATCAAGAGTGGGTAACCTTTGTACAGTAGAACAAAGGTCAGATGAGTCTTTCTGAAGCATGTCGAAGGCAGCAGTGACAAACGAGAACCACAAAGTGGTTTTGTACAAAACATTTATTGAAAAACAACCATACAATTTAGTGAGATGGTTTGGTGACATTGTTCATTGAAGAGTGTTGTTGGTAAACATACAAATTAGTGTGATGGTTGGTTCTTCTTGCCATAAGCAATTGTTTCAATGTTCAGTTCAATGGATGAGAAACACAACAGAAGAATATTATTGAGGTGACAGTCCGAGAGCTGATAGTGAAGGTGAGACTTGGTGACCAGAGTACCAAGTAGCCTTGACTTGGAGAGAGTGCAGGGTTGACAAACAGTAATTGTCTCGGGCTGGACGATAGGCCTTCATGGGCCAGATTTGGCCTGCGGGCCAAGGTTGGCCACCCCTTGCAGGCCGGATTCCATTATTAATTCGGAGTATGTTCACGGGCCACACAATATGCCTCTGTGGGCCGGATGTTACCCGCTCCTACTCTAAATATAGCCTGATGGACATCTTATTTATGACTCATATGTTACTTACTATTTACCTTTCTTTGCCGGACCAGTTATACTCTGATCTTTTCTTTGCCAGTCATGTCGTTTACAAGTTATTTGTCTCCCAGACACACCTCCAACTTCGTTGTACCGCCCATTCATAGATGCTTTACACAAGAGAGTCTTATACAGAGTTGTTGACACTAACACTCTGTTCTTAGTTCATGAGAGAGAAAAACAAAAATTGTATATATATATTGTATAAGTAACAGGAAACGTGTGTGTGTATGTGTGTGTGTGTGTGTGTGTGTGTGTGTGTGTGTGTGTGTGTGTGTTGGGTTCGTACTATCCCTATCGTTGTAAAATTATTGACCATTAAATTCCTTCATGACTAACTTGGAATACTGTATGAAGGTAAAACTAATTGTGTGGTTAATGTGTGTGTGTGTGTGTGTGTGTGTGTGTGTGTGTGTGTGTACCAATCTGAAATGCTTGTGATGCTCCCTAGATACAGAAAAGTTGTTTGGTAAATGTTAAACAAATATGGATCAATTGTCAGGCTTAAAATAAAGTATACTACATTGATTTGCAAGAAGTAAGAACACAATAATTTACAAAGGATTAAATTACTAGCAGTACACTGGAGTTCATTATGTAATGTTTTATCTCTTCCTCCACTGTCCCTACGGATGCCGCCATGACACTATCTCTAGGCCACACACACATTGACACACATACATTATTACAAGGCCACACACACATTAACACACATACATTATTACAAGGCCACACACACATTGACACACATACATTATTACAAGGCCACACACACATTGACACACATACATTATTACAAGGCCACACACACATTGACACACATACATTATTACAAGGCCACACACACATTAACACACATACATTATTACAAAGCCAAACACACATTAACACACATACACTAATACAAAGCCAAACACACATTAACACACATACACTAATACAAAGCCAAACACACATTAACACATATACACTAATACAAAGCAAAACACACATTAACACACATACAGTATATAAAACCAATAGAGGTTAGCTCTATGTCTTTCATGTATGTTTATCTTTTCTTGTAACAATACATGATCATATTTTCTCTGTATATGTGACATGTATTTTTTTATTGCATTATATTTTGTCCAATAACATTGGCATGCATTCCACTAAGATCACATATTATAACCTGAGTTTGTCATGAGAGATAATTACTTATATCTTTATATTTTAATTAAGTATTAATTAACAAGCAGTATTAATTAGTATACATTATGTCTGTTCTTTTGAATCACTGTTTGGGATATGTCACCCTTTTTTTATATTGTCGAACACTCACATCGCTTATTGTAGGAAAAATTAGTGTATATTCTTTACTGTTACAGCAAAGTGATAGAGGGTTTCAAACACACACACACACACACTCTCTCTCTCTCTCTCTCTCTCTCTCTCTCTCTCTCTCTCTCTCTCTCTCTCTCTCTCTCTCTCTCTCTCTCTCTCTCTCTCTCTGTTAACACTCAGGAAATCCGCATCGTTGAGGCAAAAATGGAGTGAGTTTATTTCCTCTCTCTCTATGGTTGACGTCACCGACGAGAAATTTTGGGTGTAAGGTTATCCTCCATACAAACGGGTCTGTATAGCCAATATATAAATATTATCATGTGTCTCACACCAGTTATTACACAGGAGAAAACAAGTTATTAATTGTAATTATAACACGTACAATGTGTGTGTGTGTGTGTGTGTGTGTGTGTGTGTGATCCTACAAGTTATCCAATCATAGACGTTAGTGTTCTTCTCTACATCCAGAAAGTATGTAAAGTAATTTGTTCCATAAATATACAATGTGTCTCAAAGGTAATATGATGGTTAATAACTCATTGTCATGATGTAAGAACACAATAATTTAGAAAGGAATAAGTTGCTCACAATACACGAAACTTCTTTATCTATTTTTTATTAACTCTTCCTCCACTGTCACAATAGGTGCCACTACAACACTTCCTGTGTGTGTGTGTGTGTGTGTGTGTATGTGTGTGTGTAATACAGTGCTATATCCTCATTGGAAACCCTGTGTGAGTTTATTATCAAGAAGAATCTTTCACACATACGGTAAAGTGTTTTGCTGGTATTATTGATTACGTCCTGCACTGATCTGTGTTGGATTGTTGTCTTTTGAAATGCTCTGCCTCTCTTTATTACTTTCTGACTTTCCTCCATCTCTCCTTACTTTCCTCCATCTCTCCTTGCTTTCCTCAGCCTTCTTCCTCTCCTTCTTTATACTACTTCCATTCTTCTGCATCATCTTCAGTCACACCCACCATCCTGATGTCCTCCTTCACTGCACCCATAAACCTTCTTACTTATCTCCCTCTCTTTCTCTTGCCTGGAAGGACCATCTCCAACATCCTTTTTCCCTCGTACAGCCAGTACTGATAGTCGTAGACCAGAAGCAGTTGAAGACATAACCATTGAGCCACAAGTTCCCAGAGCATTCGAACAATGTGATTCCCCTCCACCTACCCCACCACCCCACACTTGAACACCCTGCCAACCCCTACACCACCTTGCACCTCACCTGGGAACAATATTATTATTAACTGTTTGCAAAGTTTGAAATCATTATGAACTAACTGTTCCCACGCCTTCTTCCTTATTTACACACGGATATTCAATCTTGCTCCTGTTTATATAAAGTTCCTTTCTCACCTATACATATTTCAAACTCTCCAGCCTTGCCTTGACTTCTTCCAGGCTCTCTCCACATAACACAATGTCGTCCACAATCATTATTGTCCATGGAGACTCCTGTCTTATCCCATATGTTAATCTGTCCATCACCATTTCAACTATAAAAGGGCTCAGAATCGATGTTTAGTAGTGGTAGTAATAGTTGTTGGTGTAGTAGTTGTTGTAGTAGTGATAGTAGTAGTAGTGGTTTTAGTGATAGTAATAGTTGTAGTAGTAGTCATTATAGTGATAGTAGTAGTATTAATAGTAAGTGTAGTACTAGTAGTAGTAATAGTAAGCATTGTAGCAGTAAAGTAGTAATATTAAGTGTTGTAGCTGTATAGTAGTAATATTAAGTGTAGTAGTAGTAGTGATAGTAGTAGTAGTAGTAGAAGCAGTGGGATATGCTGCTCACCTCACTGTTGTTAGGTTAGGTCAGGTCATACATGTCCTTTACCAACCTTACTTACTTCTCACTGTTGTTACACCATTGTCATACATGTCCTTTACCAACCTCACATACATCTCTGCAACTCCTGACTTCTTCCTCATACTATACCACAAATCCGCTCTAGGCATCTTGTCATAGTCCTTCTCTAAGTCTACAAACACACATTGACACTCCTTCTGGTCTTCTTTGTACTTCTTCATCAATATCTTCACAGCCGAATGTATCGTCAAACCAAGTTTCTTCTTGATGATCCTCACTTCTCTTTTTAGTCTAGCTTCTATAAACCTTTTCAATATCTTCATTGAATTACTAATCAAATTTATATCTCTATAGTTTCTGCAGTCCTACACATCTCCCTTGCTTTTGTAAATATATCCTAGTTCACTTTTCCTCCACTTCTCTAGCATCCTCTTACCTTCAAGAATTATGTTTAACAATCTGGTTAGCCACGCCACCGCCATCTTCCCTAAGCTCCTTCACACTTCCATTGGTATGTTATCTGGACCTACTGCTTTGCCTCCATTCATCCTCTTCATGGCCTTCCTCACTTCCTCCCAGCTAATCTCTCGTACTTCCTGATTCGCTACATCCACCGTCACCTCTACCAACCTTCTCTCCCTCTCATTTTCTATGTTTATCAGCTCTTGCTAACACTCCTTCCACCTCCTTAACACACTCTCCTCACTAATACACACATTTCCATTTACATCCTTCATCTTGTTATCCTGTTGCACATCCCACCCAGCTCTGTTCCTCCGCCTGGCCAATCGGTACATGTCTTTATCCCTATTTCTACTATCTAATTTCTCATTCAGATCATAACATGTATTTTCCTTTGCCTTAGTCATCTCCTTCTTTGCTTTGCTCTGCCACTCCTTATTTCCCTGCAAACTTTCTTTATCCCTTTGACTGTCCCATTTCTTTTTCGCTTGCTTCTTATACAATATTGTACTTTTTTATTCCATCATCAAATCTCTTTGGCTTCTTTTGCCTTTCCTTCTCGATGTCATTCCAAGTACCTTCTGTGTTTTCTCCCTCACCACTTCAGATAAATCTGTCCATCTGTCCTCCTCCTCACCCAAAGTCTGGCTCACCTTCCTCTTAACTTTTGTAATGTAATCTTCCTCCTTTAGTTTCCAACACATAATCCTTCGTTCAGTCCTCATTTTCATCTTCACCTTCACTTTCAGACTCATCTTACCAACCAATACCCTATGTTATCTTGGTACACTCTTCTCTGTCACTACCTTCCAATCAATTGATTCTTTCAACTTGCATTTCCTACAGGATATAGTCTACTTGTGAACTCCTACAACCACTCTTGTATGTAATCCTATTGGCCTCCTTTTTGAAGCAGGTGTTTACCACAGCCATATATGTACTGTAATATTATGAAAAATCAACAATTATCTGTCCCTCTGTATTCCACCCTCCCACTCCGTACCTACTCGTTACCCTCTCATCAGTCATCACCGTTACTGTCCCTCTGTCTTCCACCCTCCCACTCCGTACCTACTCATTACCCTCTCATCAGTCATCACCGTTATCCCCTTCTTCAACATTGAAATCCACCCCAATAACCACTCTTTCCACCCTGTGTATGTTCTGAACCACTTACTCTACTTCACCCTAGAACTCTTCCTTCTCCTCCAACTCACATCTCACTTACGGGGAATATACACTGATGACATTCATCAGTACTCCTTCAATTTCCATCTTCAAGTTCATTATTCTGTACGACACCCTCATTACCTCCAATACACTCTATATATGATTTTTTTTTTTCACTACTATCCCAACACCGTTCCTCCTGCCATTTACACCAGGGTAAAACAACTTAAAGCCTACCATTATCAACTTCTCTTTACTTCCCTGGCATTTTGTTTCCTGTACACACAATACGTTTAACTTTTTCTTTTCCATCACGTCAGCCACCTCTCTCCCTTTACCAGTCATTGTGCCAAAATTCATTCATACATACATACATACATACATAATCACACGTCTACATACATACATACATATGCACAATGCGTTTAACTTTCTCCTTTCCATCACCTCTCTCACTTTACCAGTCATTGTGCCAAAATTCAAAGTTCCCACCCTCACCTCTACTCGTCTACCATCCTAGCTCTTCCTTTTTCTGGAGCTGTTATCATCCTTTACTTCTTCCCTTCTTTTGTCCACCATTACCATAATTTCCACCTGCACCATGCTGGACTGGTGTGTGTCGTTGTTGACCCGAACCTTGACGGAGCCTGTGTGGTGTTTTAATTTATTGTGATCAGTATATTGATATGGTATAGGTTTATACACTGGACGTCTTTCCATGATACAACTCTACCCATTTATCCTGTGTGGTATTTTCATTCATTGTGATCAGTATATTGATAGGGTATAGGTTTATACACTGGACGTCTTTCCATGATACAACTCTACCCATTTATCCGGGCTTGGGACCAGCACTGGGTTGTACTAACTTGTGTCCTCAGTAACTCTCTTTCTGTAGTGAAGCTGGATTATCTGGTGTAGTTGGTATCTGTGTAATTGAACGAGGAATATGGTGTACAGTTTATAGTTATGGTATTGTGGTATTATGGTAATGGTATTAGGGTATTGTGGTATTAAGGTAATAGTATTTTGGACACACACAACTGGATTATCTAGTGTTGTTGGTATCTGTGTAATTGAACGATTAATATGGTGTACAGTTCATGACTTTAATTCTCCCGGTCATTATACTGAGAGTGTAAGACCTGGACACTTATGCCTAAACTTGACTCCTTTGGCACTAACAGTCGTAGGCAAGAATATCGGTGGTGTTGAAGATGGTGTGGTAACAGTACATTAACTCCATAGACATAATATATATACACACTTATAATACTATCACCAACACTTATAGATGGTATAGTTAGCGTCGTCAATCCTCTTTTCCTTGGTGTGAATCCCGTACAACTTGATTCATTCCGAATCGTTCATTGTTGAGGGCTAAGAGTCAGAGAGTGTAGCCAGAGTATGTCTGTCACCAGTGTGAAGTGTGGGGGGTGACTGAATACATACTACAATACATATTACAATACATACTACAATATGTATTACACATGTGACAACTTAGGTAATTATTAACTTAGGTTTGTTATGTAAATAAGCTGAAACATTCCTTTTAATCGGACACATTAGTGAGTTTGGAAATTCACCTATATATATGAGTAAATCACTTGATAAATGTGATCCAGGAATATGAAGATATTCACAAAGAAGAAACCAGAAGTTCCATATATATGAATGACACTACTATCTCTGTGTTCAGGTAAACATACACAGGAATTTCCATTTAATGTCATTGTTGGACGTCTGACAAATGTTGGCAGGGGGAAGTGTTGGTATGTTATAATTATTTTGGTTTGACAAAGGGAAATGATATAATATCCTTATGATGATATAACAACCTTACTTAACAAAATATGACCATACTAAAAATATTATAAGTTGATTCTCAAAATTATCATACCTGATAATATAATTTACATACTCCTGGCCATTATAAGTGTGTCTGCAGACAATCCATCTGGTGATTGCCACCTTCACAACACATTATCACTCCAGCTCTAGTTGAGTGTAGATGTTCCTCTCCTCCTCAGTCCTGTGTTGTGGATTTCATACTGTTATTGTTTCTATTGATTGTTTGTTTTATCGAATTTCGTTCTGTAATATGTGTGTGTGTGTGTGTGTTCTGGGTCTTGTTTACCTTCCATGTTTTGCTGTTGATCTGTTGTCTGATGCTATGCCTAACAGTTTCTAAGGTGGTCACTGTTGTGCACTTTGAAGAGTTTGTTTGTTTTCTCATCAAGGCCTTACCTGGCCTGACGGAGAGCTGTTTATCGGATGTAACTTCCTGTCTGGAGGCCAACTCAGACATATCAGAAGACAATGAGTTTTCACAGTAGGATAAATGGCAGCCTTGGCAGCCCTTACCCAATATCCCCCTCTTCTCAATCATTCCTCAGCATGGGTTACAGATATCCATCTCATCCACTTCTACCAAGCAATTTGTGGACGCCTCTTCTGACTGCTAGGAATTTCCTAATGTGGATTGTATACCTCTCACTGCCAAGACCGACAAGTATACTTCGGCTGTGTGTGACGTACTTAACTCTCAGTCTTCTTTGCCTTACTCTGTTGCTTCGACCCCTACCCACTCCTGGTCCTCGTCTCACTCTCCTGCGTTTGCCCCGATTGACACATGAGTCAAGCTCTCCTTTTCTATGGACATGAATGTGCAGTGGTGGTTTGTCGTAAACAAGGCCCTCAAACTGTAGCATGAACTGGCTGAAGTAAAGATGTCTGCAGTCACATCCCGGTTCATCTACATCTCCAGAAAGTGTCAGGATATCATCGAGAGAGTCAGGTATGGTAAATATTTTGCTCTCTCCTTCACATTCCTCAGGGTTCGCCTGAGAGGCCTTGTAGGGATGTATAGTCCCCAAGCAGACTTAAAGTACCCCAGCTACATAGTCCCCAAGCAGACTTAAAGTACCCCAGCTACATAGTCCCCAAGCAGACTTAAAGTACCCCAGCTACATAGTCCCCAAGCAGACTTAAAGTACCCCAGCTACATAGTCCCCAAGCAGACTTAAAGTACCCCAGCTACATAGTCCCCAAGCAGACTTAAAGTACCCCAGCTACATAGTCCCCAAGCAGACTTAAAGTACCCCAGCTACATAGTCCCCAAGCAGACTTAAAGTACCCCAGCTACATAGTCCCCAAGCAGACTTAAAGTACCCCAGCTACATAGTCCCCAAGCAGACTTAAAGTACCCCAGCTACATAGTCCCCAAGCAGACTTAAAGTACCCCAGCTACATAGTCCCCAAGCAGACTTAAAGTACCCCAGCTACATAGTCCCCAAGCAGACTTAAAGTACCCCAGCTACATAGTCCCCAAGCAGACTTAAAGTACCCCAGCTACATAGTCCCCAAGCAGACTTAAAGTACCCCAGCTACATAGTCCCCAAGCAGACTTAAAGTACCCCAGCTACATAGTCCCCAAGCAGACTTAAAGTACCCCAGCTACATAGTCCCCAAGCAGACTTAAAGTACCCCAGCTACATAGTCCCCAAGCAGACTTAAAGTACCCCAGCTACATAGTCCCCAAGCAGACTTAAAGTACCCCAGCTACATAGTCCCCAAGCAGACTTAAAGTACCCCAGCTACATAGTCCCCAAGCAGACTTAAAGTACCCCAGCTACATAGTCCCCAAGCAGACTTAAAGTACCCCAGCTACATAGTCCCCAAGCAGACTTAAAGTACCCCAGCTACATAGTCCCCAAGCAGACTTAAAGTACCCCAGCTACATAGTCCCCAAGCAGACTTAAAGTACCCCAGCTACATAGTCCCCTGCCCTGCCTCCCATCACCTCTTACCTATCAATATTCCATCTTAAGTCCTGCTTCAACCTCATACCTCTATCTTACACAGCTTGATTCCTTTCCAGTTTTTTATCCACTCCATACTTGCTCAAGTCAACCAATACAATGTCATCCAAGAATAAAGCACTACATGTAGTAACCTCCTCTCTAACATCTGCAGTCATCACATCCATCACAAGATCAAAAATGTAAGGGCTGAGAACCGACTCCTGATGTAGACCAACCCTCACTCCAAACTCTTCCATCCTTCTAACAACACTTTTTACTCGAGCCGTTGTTCCTGCATACATACTGTATCTTGCTGAACCATTACATATATTTCAGGAACTTTTTCCGCCTTCATACATCTCCAAACTTCCTGCCTTTAAACCCAATCATACACTTTCTCCAGATCAATGAACACCAAGTGTAGCTCTTTCTGCTTTCTTCTGTTCTTCTCCATTGCCTGTCTCAAAAAAAATATTGCATCCACTCTCCCTCTTCTTGGTGTAAACCCGAACTGTTCTTCTCTTACACAAGTTTCTCTCCATATTCTCTCTTCTATAACTCACGCATAGATTTCCATCATCTGAGACACAGATTTTATGCCTCTGTAATTAGTACAGTCCTGGATGTCTCCTTTATCTTTATAAATCAGTACCAGTAAATTGTAACCAGTAAATCTCATAAAATATTCACTCCTTCTCTTCCTGAAAATTTCCTCTCTTTGATTGGTAATACCATCAGGACTAACGGCCTTTCCTTCTTTCATTTTTAGTAACGCTATCTGAACTTCTATGTTACTATATTAGACTTCTCTTATATGCTGATTTCTATCTTCTATCAATCTTTTATCGTTCTCCTCATTCAATAATTTCTCAAACTAATCATTCCACCCTGTATTTACACCTCTATTACCACAGCACTGCATCCACCATCACCTTCCCAGTCTATTACCACAGTCTATTACCACAGCACTGCATCCACCATCACCTTCCCAGTCTATTACCACAGTCTATTACCACAGCACTGCATCCACCATCACCTTCCCAGTCTATTACCACAGTCTATTACTACAGCACTGCATCTACCATCACCTTCCCAGTCTATTACCACAGCACTGCATCCACCATCACCTTCCCAGTCTATTACCACAGTCTACTACCACAGCACTGCATTTACCATCACCTTCCCAGTGTATTACCACAGTCTACTACCACAGCACTGCATCCACCATCACCTTCCCTGTCTATTACCACAGTCTACTACCACAGCACTGCATCCACCATCACCTTCCCAGTCTATTACCACAGTCTACTACCACAGCACTGCATCTACCATCACCTTCCCAGTCTATTACCACAGTCTACTACCACAGCACTGCATCCACCATCACCTTCCCAGTCTATTACCACAGTCTACTACCACAGCACTGCATTTACCATCACCTTCCCAGTGTATTCCTTCCAAAAATCCTGCCTCACCTCCGAACCTTGCCCACTACCAGTTTGTTGCTTCTGTCATGGCACGATGTAGTGCCCTTAAGAACTGCTTTTCTGCCCTTGAAGCCAGCATTGACAGGCTGGTTGCCTCTCTGTCCGCTTCTAATCCCAAACTCTCCACCGTTGTTTTGACTCAGTAATCCATCATCTCAGCCGTCACCACCTTTACTTTACCGACAACATTTAACGTTTTTTGGAGGGCTAAGAGGTGTGATGTGAAAGTATGTGCTTTATTCCCTGACCCTTCTTGGAGCAGGGTTGGTACGATGTTTACTGCAGGTCATGTCACAAGGATATCAAGTCTGCCTTGTCCTACATCCAAATAGTGTCCCTTGCCACACCCACATTTACCCTGGTCAGGACAGCATGGTGGTCAGAGCTGCCTACGGGTCCAAGCTGGTGACAGCAAAGGGTGTCCACCTGGAGGTCAGAGATGACAAGATCCAGCATCCCTTCCCATTCGTGTGGGGAAAGTTACATGGTCTATCAAGCCCTGTACACCCAGGAGATTTTTTGTAGGCTTGCTGCTAAAGGTGGTGGTTGAGGTCACCCACCACCAGGACGTGCCAAAACGTTGTTCTATCAGCAGGTCATTCAGTTTCTCTGTCAAGTATTGGAGCGAGGCAGGCCCCTGTTTTGGGGGGCGGTACATAGCGCAGATCATGAGGACCGAACACTCAGCCAGTACATGCCAGAAAAACATGGCTTCCATCTGGAGAGGTGTTTCCACATTTAGTAGCTGGGACTAAATACCCTCCTTGAAACATAGAGCCATCCCGCCTCCTGCTCATTCCAGGTGATCCCTCCTGGTCCAGTGGGTATAGCCACGTATTTTGTCTCTTTCTCCAGGTCGTTCATCTGCCTCTACTCTCCGGACTTCTTCCACCAACCATAGGGTTCGCTCTTAATGTCATCTCCTGGAGAGTCTGTGGTATCACCAGTTATGTTAAACTCAGTCAACTCATGGTCAATGTGTTTCCCCATCAGCCGAGCATTTTCTCTTTCCAGGAAGTATATCTAGGATGGTCTCTCACCTCTGGTCAAACTCTTAACTTGCATACATAGCTTCTAGCCACATCACCTTCTTCTGTACCTCCACCGATCCTGAAATGATCTTTCAGCTTCAGGAAGGTACTCTGGATCTCATCCTTACATCTGGACTGATAACATCTCAGAACCAGTGCTCCACGGTGCCAGTGTTATCCTCTGTTCATGTCACACTTTGGCTTCATTATATTCTACCTGCTGGGTCTACTGCTCCTGCCACTCGTTTACATATTGCTGTGCCTGTAAATCATTATATTCTACCTGCTGGGTCTACTGCTCCTGTCACTCATTTACATATTGCTGTGCCTGTAAATCAAGAGCGGGATACCTTTGTACAGTAGGGCGAAGGTCAGATGAGACTTCCTGGAGCATGTCGAAGGCAGCAGTGACAAACGAGAACCACAAAGTGGATTTGTGCAAAAAAAATGTTTGAAAGAAACATACAAATTAGTGTGATGGTTGGTTCTACTTGCCATAAACAATTGTTTCAATGTTCAGTTCAATAGATGAGAAACACAACAGAAGAATATCATTGAGGTGACAGTCCGAGAGCTGATAGTGAAGGTGAGACTTGGTGACCAGAGTACCAAGTAGCCTTGACTTGGAGAGAGTGCAGGGTTGACAAACAGTATTTGTCTCGGGCCGAGCGATAGGCCTTCATGGCCACACAATATGCATCTGTTGGCCGGATGTTACCCGCTCCTACTCTAAATATAACCTGATGGACATCTTATTTATGACTCATATGTTACTTACTATTTACCTTTCTTTGCCTGACCAGTTATACTCTGATCTTTTCTTTGCCAGTCATGTCGTTTACAAGTTATTTGTCTCCCAGACACACCTCCAACTTCGTTGTACCTCCCATTCATAGATGCTTTACACGAGAGAGTTTTATACAGAGTACTTGACAGTAGCGTTCTTGTCTTGTCTCATGAGAGAGAGAGAGAGAGTGAGAGAGAGAGAGTTTGCTTAGACATGAGACAGAGAGAAAGAAAATGAACAAATCAATACAGGAAAAAATATGCTCACTGTGCGATAAAACACACACACATTAAGTCAGAGCAATGTCACGTGACAAGGAAATAAAACAGAAATAGAAAAACTAAAGAAACTGGTTATTGACTGGCAGGTGTGCAGTACAGATGAGTTTATGGCATTAAATTAGTGTGTCAAATTATAGGACATGAAATATTATAGAGCGTTTTTAGCCCATCAGAATGGTGGAATGTCAAGTTAATTTGTGGGGAAACAAACACACACATCTCTGCTTGGGTACTTTACTTGGTTAATTTGTGGGGAAACAAACACACACATCTCTGCTTGGGTTCTTTACTTGGTTAATTTGTGGGGAAACAAACACACACATCTCTGCTTGGGTTCTTTACTTGGTCACCGCTTCCTATCTGTACAGATTTTTACAATAGGCCACTAGGAGGCATCACACACAAATAAGGATACTATATATAAATGTGGCATTTCAGAACAATAAAATTAATAATGGATCACTTCCACAAACAAAAATAATTACAAATTATTATTGTAATTTGCCTTTTACATATTAACACTAATAGTGACGTTGCACAAATACAGTAACGTTATTAGTTGCACATTTAACGTACGTAAATATTGTCAATGAGTTTCGTAATTACAAAGTCTTCCTTAAGTTATCATCCTACTTATACAAAGTTTAAAACTACACTTTATTATTGTGTGGGTCATGGAATGTCCAGAATTCTTTCAGAAGGTTGCCGGACAGATAATATTAAGAACCACTGACTGGCAGTGATGCTTTGGCTAAACATTTATACTAAACTCATATCAATACCTCACTTAGGGTTGTCATAGACTTCAATCATTCACGGAACATTATTTAAAATATATACTAAGTTGAATGTTTCTCCGTCACGCTTGAGACAAAGGTGGATGTGGAAAACATTATTATGGAAGAGAATGGTAGTAGGAATGTCATGGGTTAGGGAAGAGATTAAATGATTACAAGGTAGGATACAGGTGTGTAATAAAGCAAGAAGTATTATGTCTATTTATGATAGTTGTAAGGAGGAGTTAAGTATACACCAAGGGAGAGTTAGGTGAGCAAGAAAAGTCATCAAGAGGGTAATACTATTGAATACTAATAATTACAATGGATATAATAATTAATAAAAACATTAATATGAGTACGGTTGTGCGCATTATAACTTTAAGGTATACGCCTATTTCTATTTTAATGTCAGTACAATGACAACTTAAAACATAGACTATATCAGAGTGAGTAAGGCATAATACAGACGAGTCAATTAAATGAAACTAATAGGAGAGATTGTGGATTGGAAAGACAAGAAAGAAACAGAGTCCAGTGTGGTAATAGGAAGGAACAAAAGAGGGAATGATTGATAGAGACAATGGAAAGAAGAGTATTTGTCACACTGTATTACCCGTGTTAAACAAATGGTAACGAATAATGTTAAATCACAACAGGAACGAAATATTCATGTTACTAAAATACATGTCGAAGTTTAAATAAATACTTCATAGCAACGAAGGTATAAATGGAAGGTTACTTAACACTGAATAGAGAAAAGAGAGGCCAGGAGGGGAAGTACTGTATTTATAGAACAAAAAAAAATATGTAATCGCATAACACACACTGCCATTATCTATGTTGATGACGTGTGTATCTGGCAACATTATTGTATTCTTGCAACGTTGCCTCTATGACTGAAAATGCTTTGGTATATTGAATAAACAACTTTCTGGCAACATTATATATTTCTGTGTGTTGGTGTCTGTAAACAAAAACCTTACTGCACCAATATCATATATTTCTCAATAATATTATAATTCCACCTTCTGAACATATATAGTATAATTATAACTTAGAGGTATTTGTTGTTAAATTATTTCAGTTCACATATGGCCATCTGTAATATTAGACATTTAAACCATGTATACCTGTCAATTCTATCACATAGTGTTCCCTGATTAACAGGAATGTATCATGGACTAAGAAAGACAAACTTCTGGTATTGACTGTACAACTGTGTTTATGATTCCCTGAGACACCATCTTGTAGAGGGAACTTCACCTATAACAACTCAATATTTGCCTCACTTATCCACCATCTAAGTGAAGACTTAAGAAAAACTGTAAGAGATATTAATAATATAAATAAAAAACTCATTACTGCAGAACAAACCATTTCCTTCAACCTCATTTGTTTAAAAGAGAATATACTCCCTGGCTATATCAATATATATATATATATATATATATATATATATATATATATATATATATATATATATATATATATATGTACAGTTGAGCAAGTAGAAAGTGCAAGAAAAGTATGGCTGTATATGGCAACATCTGGCAGTTCTTTGTAGTAAGCTTTCGTATTTTTATGAATGAATACCTGGGGACCCATAGCCAATGTAAGGTGGAACTTGATTGTCTGAACTTTGAGTAGAGGTGGAGGTGTTGCCAGATACAGCCATATTTTTCTTGCACTTTCTACTTGCTCAACTGTACATATATATGTATAATATATATATATATATATATATATATATATATATATATATATATATATATATATATATATATATATATATATATATATATATATATATATATATATATATATATATATATATATATATATATATATATATATATATATATATATATATATATATATATATATATATGTGTTGGTATAGCCAGGGAGTATATTCTCTTTTAAACAAATGAGGTTGAAGGAAATGGCTTGTTCAGCAGTAATGAGTTTTTTATTTATATTATTAATATCTCTTACAGTTTTTCTTAAGTCTTCACTTAGATGGTGGATAAGTGAGGCAAATATTGAGTTGTTGGTGGAGGTCGACGTTTCGTCCAGTACATTGGACATCTTCAGGAGGAAGTGGTGATTCTGAGTGGGTGAGGGGTATTTTTCTATTTTCCTTATGTGGGGTGGGCGGGGCCACCATATCAGAGGCCTATTGATTGGTGGATGGGAGGTAGCTTCTGATTCTGGCGCTACGTCTGAGTTGTTGGTTGGTTGTAGTGGTGGTGGGTAAGATGTTAGATGCTTGTGGTGGGTCAGTAAGTGTTGGAGGTGTGGTGAGTATCCTGACGGTGCTGGCGATGTATCGTTTTCTGGAGGTCAGTATTTGGAGGTCTTGGGTCTGGTTGTTTATAGAGGGATATAGGGTTTCTATGTAGATCGCTTCTAGGTAGGAGAGTCTTCTGCTGTCTGTTTCTTTGTCTAGTATGGTGGTATTATTTACTAGTTTATCTCGTGTCAGAGCTTGGTTGTCGTGGGTACGGTAGTGGTCTTTTATAGATCCTGACTGGAGGTGCATGGTGAGCCGATGAGCCAGTGATGTTTGTGTTTTACCAACATAGTGGTGAGGCTCACAGTCCACACTGTTACAGGTGTGTTGGTAAATCACGTGGTCACTGTTCATCTGGCCCGGTAACTATAAAAATACTTAGTTCTCTTAAGTGCACTTAGCAGACGATATTTTCAAGAGTTGCACTTTAGTCGGGGCAAAATACTTAAGTCCTACACTCAATATCCTTAAGCGCTCTTAGCAGACGACAAAAGTTAAGATACCTCCAGAGAACACTTAATTATTAAGTGTAACTCTGTATACTTGGTAGCGACGATGGCGGTACAATAGCAAGTGAGAGTATGGAGGGCAAAGGTTTATCGGGACATTTTAAATATATATGGAGACTCTGAACGACTGAAAAGATTTAGATATGATCGAGGTGGCATAATGGTAGTGACTGACAATGTGAGAAATGTTATTCAGCCACCAACAAGTAGAAGTAAAGCCATATCTGATAAAATTTCCAGTAAGAGAGTTTGTTCTCTTTATGCATTTTATTATTCTCTTATGTGTTAACGTTGTGATTTAAGAACAAAAACTTAACCTAATAAACTTTATTAGGCCTAAGATATGATGAGAATAATTTTTAGGTAAGTTAGGTTTGGTTCATGAAATTTTCCTCACAGTAGTATTGTCAAAAAACAAAAAAACACACACAACTAAAAGTTATGCATCAAAAGAAAGAATAAAAAAAAAAATACTGCACATTAAACCCACATTTGTTTTCCTTCCCCTATAATCATAAAAAGTAACAATTATACTTTATTGCATTATCATAGCTTATATTTTTTTTACCTCAACAATGGATGCAGATAATCGCAATATATTCCCAATTTTCGTACCTTCCAAGGACTTTAACTCCTCAATCACATTTTCTCCATTAACTGCTTCTATCATTTCTAAAACTACTTCATCCAGTATGCTAGTAAATTATTTTAATTAGGTTCATTGAAATAGTTTATTGCACATCTTTAGTGTCTTAAAAATACATGGCAAAATAGACAAGGAGTGAGAAAAGAAAGTAAAAGTAGAGATTTTATGGAACAGTTGTACTATAGTAGAGGAATATGTGAGGAAAGTGAGGAGTGAGCTTTGAACAATGGGGATGGAAGGAAAGAATCTTTAAGAATTATAGAAAATTTAGAAGCAGGGCAGGCACGAAGTCAATGTACAATGTAAACAATAACATCAAGTCGATATGTTACGGACAGAAAAATTTGATGCTCAGATAATTTTTACTTTTTTAGAATTTGTGTTTCAATATACCATTGTCAAGATAAAAATCGTATCAGTTCATTTATTCATATCTATTATAATTATCTTCGTTCCTAATACACTTTGTGCCAAAATAAACACAATTTTATGAATTTATGTTTTGCTCTGAGATGCTTCTCATACAGGTACAGTTCTTACACTTAAGTGCCGACTTAAGTATTATACTTAAGTGTTTGATTTAACTTAAGTGCACTTAAGCGAAGTTAAGTGCAATACTTAAGTATTTTTATAGTTATCGGACCTGGCTCTTGGAGGTAGTAGGTCGGTTGTGTAGGGTGAGGTTCGAGGTTTTTGGAGACTTGTAGTAAATTACTAGTTTGATCTCGCTGTCTGGGTCGGTGGGGTGGACATTTTTCTTTATTATGTCTCTTAGTATGATCTTGTCAGTCTTGTAGTCGGTGGATATGTAATTGCGGTAGAAAACTTTGATATCACTGTTGGGTTTGGTTGGGGGATTCGCTTCGTACCATTTTTCTAGCTGGAGTTTGATGGTGTTGGAGACGTCTGTGTTAGAATATCCATTGTTTACCAGGACTTGGGTGAGACGTTCTAGTTCCTGGTGTGTGTCTCTCCAGCTGGTGCATTGGGAGAGAGCCCTCCTTACATACGATGAGATGGTGGATTGGAGGTATCTCTTCGAGCATTCATTGTCACCATTTAGACACCGTCCGTTGTTGGTGGACTTTGTGTACACTGTAGTTTGGAAGTCTGAGTTGTGGTGGGCAATCAAGAGGTCCAGGAAGGGTAGTTTGACATCCGTTGATTTTTCGTAGGTGAAGTTCAGACCAGACGAGGAGATAAACCGTTGTTGTAGTAGTAGCAGCTCGTCTAGGTCCTTCACTTGAACAAAAATGTCATCAACATACCGACAGTATATCGATGGGTGATTATATTTGAGAAGGTCCTCTTCAACAGTACCCATAAAGAAGTTAGCGAAGAGGACCTCCAGGGGGCTACCCATCGCTATACCGTCAATCTGCTGATACATATTGCCACGGGGGCAAATAAATGGGGCTTCCTTGATGCAGAGTTCAAGTAGAGTCTTGAGGCAGGTCTTGGGGATGTCCAGTCGTGGGAGGTCTGGGTGTTCATAAACCCGGTGGAGGATGATGACTATAGTTTTATCCACTGGTACATTAGTGGACAAACTCTCAACATCCAGGGAGGCGATGATATGGTAATAAAATAGTAATAATAATAATAATAATAATAATAATAATAATAATGAATAAAATAATCCTTGCAACAAATCTTGAACCATTACAAGAAAAGGTATTAAAATTGGGTTTGTTGTTGTTGTTGTGGACCAAGACTAATTAAAGGTGTAATATACTTATGGTTCATTGGAGCACTTTCATTCCTTTGAAGTATACCAACAAACAGGACCACATTAACATAAATAATGGTGTTCTGTTGCTTGGAATAGTGTGTAGGAATCAGTTGTTCCAGATTTACCAACACTGTACTACTCCTCTTTAACTTCCTGGCTATCTGTTCCTATATTTATAAAGACAATTTATTTATTTATTAATATAAGTAACAAGGAAGTACTACAATCTTGTATTACCATTATAATGTTATATTTCATTTAATATAATATAATTTAATGTAAAATATAACATTGTGCAAAATGTGGCAACAACTTAGTGAACAGGAGTGAGCCATCACATCCAGCTGCCTCCATGTCTGAGCCTTCACCTCCTCTTCTGTCCAAGTAATTAATAAGAATGTACTGCATTACAGGAAATTACTAAATATTGTCATGGTATGGCAGTCGTAGCTCGGTATCATATGTAATTATTGTGTGTATCTATGTTATATCTCTTCTCTGTGTTGACCAGACCACTCATACCAACTCCACTGATTGCCATCTATCCTCTGTTGTTTCATCCTTCACACCACATATGATTAATTGATATAATGACTGACTGACAGAATGACCATTTGTGTACCTTAATGTAGGGAAAAGGGGAATGAAAATGAATTGGTAAGTGAGGCGTGTGTGAAGCATACAGACAAGAGGGAGGGAATGATTATTCTATACTGTAAATCTCTGACTCCCGGACATACGCAGGACTGATAACACTGAATGTAATGTATATTTATGTGTCTGATTTTATATAGGGTTACACAGCTACGGAAGAGTAGGAAAGGGTAGGTAGGGTAACGGAAGTGGAGGGAGAGGGAGGGTACAGGAGGGGAAGGGAAAGGAAGGGAAGGGAAGGCAGAAGAGCGATAGGGAAGGGTAGGTTGGGTAAAGGAAGGGGAGGGAGAGGGAGGGTACAGGAGGGGAAGGGAAAGGAAGGGAAGGGAAGGCAGAAGAGCGATAGGGAAGGGTAGGTTGGGTAAAGGAAGGGGAGAGAGAGGGAGGGTACAGGAGGGGAAGGGAGAAGAGGGGTAGGGAAGGGAAGGGAAGGATAGATAGGGTAAAGAAAAGGGAGGGAGAGGAAGGGAAGGGAGAAGAGGGGTATGGAAGGGAGGGGAGAAGAAGGGTAGGGAAGGGTAGGTAGGGTAAAGGAAGGGGAGGGGAAGGTATGTATGGTAAAGGAAGGGGAGGGAGATGGAGGGGAAGGCAGAAGAGGGATAGGAAAGGGAAGACAGAAGAGGGGTAGGAAAGGGAAGGGAAGAGTAGGGTAGGTATGGTAAAGGAAGGGGAGGGAGAGGGAGGGTACAGGAGGGGAAGGGAAGGGAAGGGAAGGCAGAAGAGGGAAGGGAAAGAAAGGGTAGAAAGGGTAAAGGAAGGGGAGGGAGAGGGAGGGTACAGGAGGAGTAGGGAAGGGAAGGGAAGGGAAGGCAGAAGAGGGATAGGGAAGGTAATGACAGGATAGGTAGGGTAAAGTAAGGGAAGGGAAGGGAGGAGAAGGGATAGGGAAGGTAATGACAGGATAGGTAGGGTAAAGTAAGGGAAGGGAAGGGAGGAGAAGGGATAGGGAAGGTAATGACAGGATAGGTAGGGTAAAGTAAGGGAAGGGAAGGGAGGAGAAGGGATAGGGAAGGTAATGACAGGATAGGTAGGGTAAAGGAAGGAAAGGGAAGGGAGGAGAAGGGATAGGGAAGGTAATGACAGGATAGGTAGGGTAAAGTAAGGGAAGGGAAGGGAGGAGAAGGGATAGGGAAGGTAATGACAGAATAGGTAGGGTAAAGGAAGGGAAGGGAAGGGAGGAGAAGGGATAGGGAAGGTAATGACAGGATAGGTAGGGTAAAGGAAGGGAAGGGAAGGGAGGAGAAGGGATAGGGAATGTAATGACAGGATAGGTAGGGTAAAGGAAGGGAAGGGAAGGGAGGAGAAGGGATAGAGAAGGTAATGACAGGATAGGTAGGGTAAGTGAAGGGAAGGGAAGGGAGGAGAAGGGATAGGGATGGTAATGACAGGATAGGTAGGGTAAGTGAAGGGAAGGGAAGGGAGGAGAAGGGATAGGGAAGGTAATGACAGGATAGGTAGGGTAAAGGAAGGGAAGGGAAGGGAGGAGAAGGGATAGGGAAGGTAATGACAGGGTAGGTAGGGTAAAGGAAGGGAAGGGAAGGGAGGAGAAGGGATAGGGAAGGTAATTACAGGATAGGTAGGGTAAAGGAAGGGAAGGGAAGGGAGGAGAAGGGATAGGGAAGGTAATGACAGGATAGGTAGGGTAAAGTAAGGGAAGGGAAGGGAGGAGAAGGGATAGGGAAGGTAATGACAGGATAGGTAGGGTAAAGGAAGGGAAGGGAAGGGAGGAGAAGGGATAGGGAAGGTAATGACAGGATAGGTAGGGTAAAGGAAGGGAAGGGAAGGGAGGAGAAGGGATAGGGAAGGTAATGACAGGATAGGTAGGGTAAAGTAAGGGAAGGGAAGGGAGGAGAAGGGATAGGGAAGGTAATGACAGGATAGGTAGGGTAAAGGAAGGGAAGGGAAGGGAGGAGAAGGGATAGGGAAGGTAATGACAGGATAGGTAGGGTAAAGTAAGGGAAGGGAAGGGAGGAGAAGGGATAGGGAAGGTAATGACAGGATAGGTAGGGTAAAGTAAGGGGAACAATTAAAGGAATAATATACTTATAGTACATTGGAACACTTTGATTCCTGTCCCCCCTATTCCTGCACCCCCCTAATGCCCCTAAGCACAAACAACCCACCCCCCAAGCTTGTTCCCCTATTCCCGCACCCCCTTAAACCCCCCCGCACCCTCCTAATACTCCCTAAATACACACAACCCCCCCCCATACCTGTCCCCCTATTCCTGCACCCCTCCAAGCCTGTCCCCCTATTCCCGCACCCCCTTAAACCCCCCCGCACCCTCCTAATACTCCCTAAATACACACAACCCCCCCCCCATACCTGTCCCCCTATTCCTGCACCCCTCCAAGCCTGTCCCCCTATTCCCGCATCCCTCCCAAGATCCCCCCGCACCCCCTTAAAAACCCCTAAACACACACTGTATTTAGCTATTAATATAAGAAACAAGGGAGAACCACCATCTTGTATTGCCATTATAATGTTGGAGAGAGAGAGAGAGAGAGAGAGAGAGAGAGAGAGAGAGTAGAGGAGATAGAGAGAGAGAGAGAGGTAGTTGAAGTGGGAGAGATAGAGAGGTAGTATAAACACACACATACACACACACAGACCCTAATGATATACTGTACACACATTATGTATTAACACAAACACATACATACAGACATACTCTATTAATATACACTCATATGTATTAACATACACACACACAAACGCTAATAGTATACATACATATGTAATAACACACACACACACACACACACGTATGTATTAACACACATACACATACACACACGTATGTATTAACACACACACACACACACACACGTATGTATTAACACACATACACACACACACACGTATGTATTAACACACATACAGTACATACACATATACACACACATACCCAAATAGTATACACACGTATGTATTAACACACAAACACACACACACACGCGTATGTATTAACACACACACACACACACACACACACACACACACATATATGTATTAACACACACACATACACACACGTATGTTTTAACACACACACACACACACACACACACACACACACACAAAAAATGGTAACAGTAGTAATAACTCAACCTTTACTTATCATGGTGTGAACACTTTTACTAACTTGTATAGATTAGTGAACAGCAAGTTGATGTTGTGGTTTCATTAGAGAGAGAGAGAGAGAGAGAGAGAGAGAGAGAGAGAGCTGTGTGTGTTGGCATGCGTGCGTGTGCCTGGGTGCGTGTATCCGTGTGCTTGCGTCCGTCCGTGCCTGTGCTTGCGTACGTGTGCACGCACGTGTGTGTGTACGTGCATGCATTCAAGTGTGTCCGTGCATGCGTGCATACGTGAATGCGCGTGCGTTCGTGCGTGCCTGTGCGTGCATGCGTGCGTGTGTGTTTGTGGAGGGAGGGGATCTGATCGAGGTGGTAGGATAATTTGTACATGGATGACTTCCATTCATCCCTGGATTTGATCTGTGACCACAATATAATTAATAATTAATTGGTTGTTGATGAATCTGACATTACATGATAAAAAAATCCAATATTAATATACACCTTTATATGTACATTGCTAACCTAACCTAACCTTTATATGTACAGTGCTAACCTAACCTAACCTTTATATGTACAGTGCTAACCTAACCTAACCTAACCTAACCTTTATATGTACAGTGCTAACCTAACCTAACCTTTATATGTACAGTGCTAACCTAACCTAACCTCTATATGTACAGTGCTAACCTAACCTAACCTTTATATGTACAGTGCTAACCTAACCTAACCTAACCTAACCTAACCTTTATATGTACAGTGCTAACCTAACCTAACCTTTATATGTACAGTGCTAACCTAACCTAACCTTTATATGTACAGTGCTAACCTAACCTAACCTAACCTAACCTAACCTAACCTTTATATGTACAGTGCTAACCTAACCTAACCTTTATATGTACAGTGCTAACCTAACCTAACCTAACCTTTATATGTATAGTGCTAACCTAACCTAACCTAACCTTTATATTTACAGTCCTAACCTAACCTAACCTAACCTTTATATGTACAGTCCTAACCTAACCTAACCTAACCTTTATATGTACAGTGCTAACCTAACCTAACCTAACCTAACCTTTATATATACAGTCCTAACCTAACCTATCCTTTATATGTAATCCTAACCTAACCTAACCTAATTCTTTATATGTAGTCCTAACCTAACCTAACCTAACCTAACCTTTATATATACAGTCCTAACCTAACCTAACCTAACCTAACCTAACCTTTATATATACAGTCCTCAAGATCTGGTTGGACATCTGAAACAACGGGTGAAGTTCCACTAGACCGGTCCATCTGTGGCCTGGTGGTCACAAAGGAAAGGTAAGTAACACACACAGACAACACATTGACCTATTTACTGGTCCAAGTGTTCTTATCCCTACCCATTATCACTTTCAACACACACACACACACAGACACACACAGATAATAATCTATATCTATAAAAGAGAGGCGTCTGTCTGTGTGTGTCTGTCTGTGTGTGTTTGTCTGTGTGAACTTTTCTCCCAAAACAAAGAAATAGACGAAACAAACCATATATATATATATATATATATATATATATATATATATATATATATATATATATATATATATATATATATATATATATATATATATATATATATATATATAAGTATCTTAAACGGGGGCATGACTCAGGGAAGGTTTAAGGTACAGTAGGCTCTACTTCCGCGTTTATCATTTACCACTACCAATGTTGAGCCACCCAGAAATTTGAGTCCCCAACCACGTGTGATCCTGATACGAACCACTCACTACAGAGTGAGATGGAAAGAAGGGTGCGGTAAAGGAAAGTGTGTCTCATAAGGTGTGTGCATGAATTTAACACTGTTCTCTCCGACACTTGTGATGGTTCTCCAACGCCTGATTGTCTGGCCTAGACATTACTATCTAATGACTCCATCTGATTAATATAATGTCCTACCGTATTCCATGCATTGTAATTGTATACAAAACATCACATTATTTATTTTCAGGTCCTGTTTGCATAATTGAACTAATCATTTTTGGCCACACAAAATTATATTGGAGGAATGAGAAGGAGAATGTGGTGGGGAAAAGGATTAGTAGAGTGAGTACTGGAAATGGGTAAAGGAGAAGGCTAATGGAAAGAGGATGTGGGTGAGGTGTGGGACAGGGTGTGGAGAAGTGACAGAGTGATCATTGGGTAGTAAATTCACCCTCCACTACAAAACAGTATCCTTTGGTAACCAGTAACACAAAGTCATTAATCAGAAAATGTCTTGACTGAGGTCAAGTAACAAAATTGGCTGACTTGTAATATATTGCAACAATGAATAGATGGTGGAAGGTTTTATTGCATAACATGGTAATATATTAACAATTTTAGGATTCATTTAAAGGTTTGGCCCCATTGTGGACTCAAGCTATTCCTTAGAAATTCTTTAACTGTCCCTTTTTCCTTCTGTTTCCTTCTGGTTACTGTTTATCTTCTTTATTATTATTTTTTTTTTTGTGCTATTGTCATCCAGGACCAGCATGGCCTTCTTTCTTTCTCTTCATTCACTTCAAGATGCTTAAACTCATTCATTATAATTGGATTATATTGAGCACATGCATATCATACGTAGACATGAACGTCACTCTTTTATCTTCCATTATTCGGAGATACTTACTATGTAGCTATACGAAGGAAGAGAGCCGGAGGAATGTGTTTTCAGCTTGTATAACCTTTTGTGAACTCCTCACGAGGCAATGTTGACAAAGTATATACTGGTAATAATTCATTATACAAACTTTTTAAAGAACTTTCATTACCACCAGGTTATTCTTCCTTGAGATGCTACAATTGTCTACCATGACGAAGTTAAACTCATAGTGACAACAAAATAATAATCATAAAGTAGGTGGTGCACGAACACAATCTTTAAGGGTTATGGATGTTTTGGTATTGATTATTCCACTTTCTCTTTACTAGTAATGGCAGGATAAAAATGACTTACTACATGACTCATATATATATGTTTAATAAACAATTGCTGGCATGTAAATTATACTGTGACATAAATTCTATATTAATTTTGTATAATACAGCAAATAACACTACTCGATCACTGTTGATGCTGTAGAATTTCAACTTAACCTCTGTTTCCATTTCACTCTGTAATGATTGGTTCGCCTCATGATCACACGTGGTTCGGGATTCAAGATTCTAGGTGGTTCAACATTGCCAACGCTAAGTTATTTACTGTACGTGGAAGTGAAGCCAACTGTACATGAAAACTCCACATTTCGAAGATTACAATATCCTCTGAAGCTGTCATATGGAATGACTATTAATAAGAGCCAAGGTCAAACCATGATATCTATAGGGCTTGATCTCTTTGAAAATCCAGCCTTCACACATGGGCATCTCTATGTTGCACTTTTACGTGTTGGAAATGCAGAGAACATCTATATATTGACTCTAAACCAGAAGACAAAAAAATTTGTGTACACTGAAGTTTTGCAATGAAAGTTTGACCACAACACAGAAAAGTTTATGCTGTTTATGTTATATACAGGTTTTTTCAGTACATTCTTTACCCGCCGCACTACGACATCAGTTTAATTTTTTTTTTTTTTTAAGCTGATGTCGTAGTGCGGTTTAGAGTCAATATATAGATGTTCTCTGCATTTCCAACACGTAAAAGTGCAACATAGAGCTGCCCATGTGCGAAGGCTGGATTTTCAGAGAGATCAAGGCCTATAGAAAGGCCTTAAGAAAATAAAGAAAACGCGGCGGGTAAACGATTGAGCAAAAAACCTTGTACAGTTGCGGTCAATAATAATCATCCATCATGGGTATCTCAAACAATTTATTGTCTAATGTTTTTAAGTTCACATATGATGTTATTGTTTTAAGTAGTGTGTAGCTGCTTGTATTAAATTAAAAGATAGTAGTTAACATATTTATTGGAAAGATTATCATCTAAGGAACAGAGGGAAGCTGTCAAACTCTTGTGTGAGTTACCCCTATATGGATGATTATATATGGCTGCGACTCTATGTAAACCATGCTGAAAAACAAAAATAAAAAAATTGACTACAGCTAGTTTGAAATAATATAAGGTAAGTCATTTTACGAGCCTGTGAAACTTATATCTCCATACTGTATTTATGACTTGGCAGATGTGACGAATTGACTTTTGCCTTTGACTGTACAAGTTTGTTCACTGCACTGATTCCACTGTTATAGTGTGGAAAGGGCAACTATGAACTTTCCTGCTATTTGTTCGGGTTTGAGAAAGTGGTTTGGTTTATTATATTTCATATTCCCATTGGTAATAGATTAAGGGACCCTGTTATGTAGTCAGAAAATTGGAGATAGATGAGTCCTTCAAATGTTGCCACCAAACACTATCTAGTTAAAGGATCTTGTTTCATGGCATAGGCAGGAGGAATCAAAAGCCACCAGATCTCAAACACGATTACAGGGTCCCTTTATATACGAGTGCTATCTTGGTATTAAATGTATGGCAGAGAACAGCACCCTGGTGAATACAAAGGAATACAAAGGAAGTACAGGCAACAGGAGGTCCATAGTGACCTTTTACTAGGTTACCTGTTTAACTATGCTAATCTAGACTACGTGTTGAAGGAAAGGATAGCAAAGGACAAGGCTCCTCCCCACCCACCACTCCCACCGGATATCCCGGTTGTGGTGGGTCTCTCTCCTATGTATGTATGTATATGTGTATATGTGTATTTGTGTATGTATATGTGTATATATGCATGTATGTGTCTATATGTATGTATGTATGTGTATATATATTTATGTATGTGTATATATATAGTTATGTATGTGTGTAAGTATATATGTATGTATAGAGAAAGACGTGTATGTACTGTATATTTGTGTGTGTATATATGTATGTATGTATGTATGAAGGCTTTGTATGAGTCTCGCTCCAACATTGGTGGAGTGTGGACATTCTCTTGGCGCTCTGCCTGCATTGTTGTTTGTTTTGTTGTTGCGTTCTTGTTCGTGTGTTGTTGTTTGTGTTGTTTGTACATTCTTGTTTGTGTGTTGCAATTTCTGTGGTGTTGCTGGTGTTTTGTCTGTTGTGGTTGTGTATTGTTTTGTTGTGATTCTCTTTGTGTAGGTGTGTGTGTGATTGAGTGTTCAGTTGTTGGTGTGCAGTTGTTTGCTTCCCTTGTAGGCCTTGCCTGGCCTGATGGAGAGCGTGGATTCCTGCTTGGAGGCCGACTTGGTAATGATGGAGGATGACGAGGCTCCAGTTGCAGATCACTGGCCTGAGCTGCCTTCACACAACCCTCCCCACCTCTCCTCGTCCGATTTCTCGCAGGATTCCGATGGTGTGGCCTGTTTGCCTCCGGCTGCCAAGACGGCGAAGGGTGCTCCAGCTGTACACAACGTACCTTCTCTGCCTCACCCTGGTGCTTCTTCCTTGTATACCCAATCCTTGCCCTCGTCCAAACTTTCTGCTTTTGCCCCGAGAAATACCTATGTCAAGCTCTCCTTCCCTGGAAACCCATCTACGGACACAAAGCTGCGTTGGTTGTCTGATGTCAACAGCGCATTCCAGTTGTAGCATGAACTGGATGAAGTCAAGGTGGCTGCCATCACCTACCAGTTTTTCTACATCTCTAGGAAGCGTCAAAACATCATGGATAGAGTCAATTATGGTGAATTTTTGTCTCTGCCCCTCATTCTTCAAGACTCACCCGAATGGCCCACCTCCAATTGAGATTTCCTTTGATTTCCTCCCCTGTCTTCCACTGTGTGAGGTGCGGAAACTTCATAATGACCAGCCTTGGTGCTACAGGTGCTGGGGAGTTGGGCATATCTCCTAGTACTGTTCTGCCAAGCCGAAGTGTGCATGGTGTGCCGCTGACCATGATTCCAAGACGCGTCCTGTCAGGGGTGAACCATCACTTCCTGTTGCCTCCACCTTTGAGCCTTTACCTTCTGAGGATATGTCTCGATGGAAGTGTCCACGATGCCTTCAGCCAGGGGTTAACGTCTGGCATGGATGTACTCGACGTCAAGCCCAGGCTCGTGCCTCTACTCTTGTGCCGCCTCCACCACCATCACCTTCCCATCTGCTCCTCCTACCAGCCCTGCCTCGCCTTCGAACCTGGCCCTCTGCAAGTCTGTCACTACCCTCATGGTACGATGTACGGCTCTCAAGAACTGCTTCTCAACCCTTGAAGCCAGGATTAATGGGCTGGTTGCCATTTAGGCTGTAAATGACTCCAAACTCTGCATCTTGGTTGAGGCTCAGCAGGCCATCATCTACACTGTCACCACCCTTACTGAAAGGATGGATACTGTTGCATCTCGCCTTGAAAATCTTTACGAGTTAGTCCCTTCTACTGGTCCATCTTCTTCTCCAGGTCGCTCATCTGCCCCCACTCCCAGGACTTCTACCTCCAAACACAGAGTTTGCTGGTGATTGTCAGCTGGATGTCATCTCCTGGAATGTATGTGGTATTACCAGTCATGCTAAGCTCACTCAACTCAAGGTCTACGTTTTTCGTCATCATGCCAGTGTTATTTTTCTCCAGGAAGCATTTCCAGGATGGCCAACCATTGCTGGGCAAGCTCCTCCCCTCTCAGGTTATGTGCCAAATGTTCATCTAGTAAGGAATAGTCTCCTGACTTACATATATAGCTCCTTGCCACTTCGCCTTCTCTGTATCTCATCTGATCCTGACATGACCTTTCAGCTATTTGAGGTTCTACCTGGGAATAGAGTACTCCAATTATGTAATGTCTTTTCTGCCCAAGCTAGACTTACTCTTGAGGCTCTTCCTTCTCAAACAGTGCGTGGTATGGTAAATATGGGAGATTTTAATGCTCGACATTTTGACTTGGGTGATGGATCTGGCTCTACTAATCGTAATGGTGTTCGTCTCCTTTTATACATCTGCAAGCAACATCTGACATGCTGAGACACTGGCGGTGCCCCTCATTGCCGGGGAGGTACTCTGGATTACGTGGTCTCGTATGGCCTCATAGCATCTCAGGTCCAGTGCTCCTTCATGCCAGATTTATTCTCTGATCATGTCGCTCTTCGGTTTCATTATTTTCTACCTGCTGGGCCAAGTGCTTCAGCCCCTCGTTTGCGTATTGTTGTGCCCCCTAAATATTGCCCGACTCACATATTATTGATGGCCCATGTATTCCCTGCATTTGACATATCTTCACCTGAACAGTTGTACTCAGATCTTGTTTCTGCTAATCATGACTTTTATAGGCTATCGGTCTCCTGGCCACACCTTCAACATTGCCATAATGCCCACTCCTAGACGCTGGATGCACGTATACAGGAGGCGAAGCAGGAGGCTTAACGTGATGGCCTTTTGTGACAAGCCAATCCAACCCCTGACCTGCACCATCGTTACTAAATATCGAGGGACGCTTTAGTCACCCTACAGGAGCAAGCTCACACTGATTCTTGGTAGTGGTTCATAGACAGCATCAACCAGCAAACAAGTGTGGCTTCTATGTAGCGCCTCATCCATCAGGTTGTTAAAAAGATACCAGCCACTGCCCATCATCACACTCCCACCGTCTTTGCCCAACACCTTGTCGATGTCTGGTCAGAACAATCTACCCCAGCCAGTCTACCCATCCACATATAAAATCCACTTGCTTCCCGTGCTGCTGTCCATCAATTACGACTAATGTCTGCCCTTTTGCAAGATGATGACAATGATGATGTAGAGCAGATAACCAAGGAGGAGTTGCGCCGTGCTCTCTCTGGGGGTAGAGCTTCTTCCCCTAGTGATGATGGTACAACTTATGCTGTGCTTTGCCTACTTCAACAAGTTCCCGGGAACCTTCTACTTCGACTGTACAATCTCTGTCTTCGTGATGGTTGTGTACCACTAGCCTGGACCAGCAGTACAATAATACCCATCCCTAATCCCAGCACTGCGAAATTCAGGCCTATTTCCCTTACTTCCTGTTTTTGTAAGGTTATGGAGAGAATCTTACTTAATCGTCTTGTGTACCGACTGCAGGATCGCCTTTCTCCATGGCTGTTTGGTTTCCTTTCCCAGCAGAGCACACACCACTGCCTAGTCGACCTGTACTCTTGCCACTCCAGGCACAGTGAGGTGGCATTCATTGACCTTCGAAGTGCCTTCGATGTTGCTAATAGAGACGTCATGTTGGATCAACTGGTTGAATTTGGATGGAGGGTAATCTACTATGGTGGATTCCGGGTTACCTCAGTAACAGGACCTCCCGTGTGTGGATTCAAGGAGGTGCTCTCTGCCTATTTTTATTTAATATTCTGATGCATCGGTTGCTCGCTTCTCTCCCTAATATTCCTGGAACTACAATTACGTGCTATGCTGATGATATCTGTGTTCATACCACCTCACCAAGGGATCTCCAGCGGTTTCTTGACTCCTTTTCTGTGGCCTCTTCTCTCTGTGGCATTATTGTCTCTCCAGATAAGAGCAGAATATTCACCTGTCACCTTCCTCAAGCTTGGCCAGTATTCACCATTGGAAGGACTGTCATTCTCATGTGTTCCCAGAACCGCTACCTGGGTGTACCAATCAATATTTGGCCAGTTGACCCTGCCATGCCTCATGACCATCCCTTTGTCCAGGACTTGTTGGGTCGTCTCCTTTTATCCGTTCAGTTGTTGATTACCTCTCCTCTGCTTTGATTTAACTTCCTAGGGCTACTCTGGAAACTCTCGGAAATTCTCGGCAGTCCCATGTCGACCAGGATAGTGAATATGCAGCGTGAGTTGCATCTTCCCCCATTAGTCGCAACAATTTACTCAAATGTTACTTGCTTCACTGTCAAGTGCCTCCATTTCCCACATCTTTCACCCCACTACTGGCATATAGTCAGGACTTCTCTTACTTAAACCAAACTACCCGGTCCCTCCCATACTGCCTGCTGGATGTATTCTTATAAGGTCTGTTTCCTGTATGCTATGTAGTCTTAATATAGATATAATGGTTGTAGACATCATCCCAGGGCCCCCTCCATGGATGCTACCAATACCTGATGTGAGCTTCACACCTACTTCCAAGTCGGGACTGCCTTCTCTGTAACCACTCTAGCAAAACATTTTGTGAACTGAATGCCATTCTGGATGCTGTTAGTCTTGTTTGTCAACGTGGAGTGAATTCTGCCATTTTTTGTATCTCCAAACCTACCCTTCATTCCCTCTCTATTGTTCAGCCCACACACACTACTGTTGTTCAGCAGATTTTGTCGTTTTTGGCCTTATTGCGTCATCGTAACTTGACTGTCAAATTTTTATGGGTGCCAGACTTGCGAAGGAGGCCTGCCATCTGCCCCCTCGTGGTATTGGACGTCCTCTCTCCCTAACATGTTTCCTCTATAGAGTTCGCTCCGCTGCTCTTCTCCCTGTACGGCGGAGCAGTCTTTCTGCCAGCACAAATATCGTCGTCGGGAACTCATGATTCGAAGGCACAATGTAGTCTCTGCTCGTTTGAGGCTTTGCTACCAGCCACCGTGGCAGGATGCTGGGATGCAGGGTGAGCCTTCCTTCACTGAGTATCGATTGTGTAGAGTGCTTCGTGCTAACACTATAGAGCACTATTGCCTGGCCTGCCCCACTGTCCGACACTTGCTGCCCCAGGGCCTGCCACTTGATGTGGTTTGTCGACACCTGCTGAACCACCAGGTTCTGGAGGAACTTCTGGTATGCCACCCTCGTTTTGAAGGATTAACGTGGTCATATGTAAATATTCGTCTGAATTTTCGTGTTTCTTTCTGTTATGCTTTCGTCTTATGTGTGTGTGTGTGTGTATGTGTGAGTGTAGTCATTGGATGTTCATGTGTCCCACTTACCCTTATGTTTTGTTGTCTCTCTTTTAATTGACACCGTGGTTCAAAAAAAATAAAAAAATAAGCAGATGTTCTTAAGTCTTACAATATATTGGTCAGGATTCTCACCCACTTCCGGCTTAGAATCTCTAAATTTGACCCTATAACCGTCCTCAGTCAAGTTAACTCTCTTCAACACTGCATTTTTAACCTGATCGTAGTCCAAGGCTGATGTATCTGAAAGCCTTGAGTACACGCTGAGAGCTGTACCCGTCAACAGAGTACTTAGTGCAGTTGCCCAAGTCTCTTTTGGCCACTCTGTTTGACTAGCGAATCGCTCAAATCTCAACAGGTAACTGTCTAATTCATCCTTACCTTCCACAAACACCGGAAGTTTGGGAGCCTTGGCTCGAACCACCTCTTGTGATCCAGTCAGGCCCCCATTGTCACATATTTATTAGGATCGGGATGGATGAAGCACACCAAACATAGTTTTATATAATAATTATTTTAATAAGCACAAACCACCATTAACTAACACCACAATTTCCGATAAAATCCAAAACCACCACTCATCCACACTGAACACAAGTAATAAATAACAGTTGAATATTAAACCCCAACAAACACTCTAACCCCACTCATGACAAGTATAGGACCACCACACCACACAGTGGGACAGTCTTGTAGCCCTCCTTCCCACAATAGGTAAGTAGGCATAAGGCAGGTCGCTCCTTCCACACACAGGTACCGTAGATAGGCGATAGATGGGCAGCTCATTACCCACAATTATAACGTAGCTGGGTGATAGGCAGACAGTTTCTTCCCCACACAGACAGAACCATCTCAGAACCAGTGCTCCACGGTGCCAGTTTTATTCTCTGTTCATGGCACACTTTGGCTTCATTATATTCTACCTGCTGGGTCTGCTGCTCCTGCCACTCGTTTACATATTGTTGTGCCTGTAAATCATTATATTCTACCTGCTGGGTCTGCTGCTCCTGCCACTCGTTTATATATTGCTGTGCCTGTAAATCAAGAGCAGACAACCTTTGTACAGTAGGGCAAAGGTCAGATGAAACTTTCTGGAGCATGTCCCTGGCAAGAATGACAAACGAGAACCAAAAAGTGGATTTGTACAAAAACAAAATTGAAAAAAACATACATATTAGTGAGATGGTTTGGTGACATTGTTCATTGAAGAGTTTTTTTGGTAAACATACAAATTAGTGTGATAGTTAGTTCTACTTGCCATTGTAACAACAGGGTGTTGTGTTACTATGGGGGTGAACAGAATCGATTGTACCCAGTAACAATTTATTGGTATGACTACAAGGGTTGGTTCTCACACTCGTATATTCTGGACTTGTAGAGAGGAAGACTTGTCTGCCGTAGCCGAGTAGAGAGAGAGAGCTGCTGCAGGAGGTAGCGTGGTGTGTTGGAGCTTAGTGAGAGTAGCAGCAGGCGAGATCGGCGGCAGGAGCAAGAGGTGAGTGCACGTCGAAGGCTAGCTGTAGAGTCCGGAGCTCGTCGGCGGCTTTTATCTCATTCTGGCCGGCTGCATACGCAGGTGTCACGGCGGACTCCAGTGGCAGGTGGACAGGTGAGGACAAGGAAGTGCAAGGTGCTTGGTGTCTCCTACATCATAAACAATTGTTTCAATGTTTAGTTCAATGGATGAGATACACAACAGAAAAATATCATTGAAGTGGCAGTCTGAGAGCTGATAGTGAAGGTGAGACTTGGTGACCTGAGTACCAAGTAGCCTTAAAATAAATATTTTTAAATTAAAAAGCCTTATGTTTCGTAACTAAAAATAAAATTTATTTAATTAATTTAATTATTTTTAATAGTTAATTTAATTTATTAATAAAAACAGCTTTTTTAAACAAAACAAAAAAATATATACAAAAATGAACTTAAATAAAATGCAAAAGTGTCGTTCACTCCTAAAAAAAAAAAAAATAATTAAATAATTAAATTAATTAGCTGAAATGTATTAAACTGTATTATTTAATAATATTAGACACTTCTGTTTCACCTGAGCACCGATAGGTGTCGCTATAATCGCCGTTTCTCTCTCGTCTTCACATCTGCACGGTCCTCACGATTGCATGATACACAGGACGATAAGCCTTCATGGGCCGGATCTGGCCTGCGGGCCAAGGTTGGCCACCCCTTGTTAGCCGGATTCCATTATTAATTCGGAGTATGTTCACGGGCCGCACAATATCCCTCAAGAGTAACTGGGACTACTGTATGAAGGTAAAACAAATTTTGTGGTTAGTGTGTGTGTGTGTGTGTGTGTGTGTGTGTGTGTGTGTGTGTGTGTGTGTGTGTACCAATCTGAAATGCTTGTGATCCTCCCTAGATACAGAAAAGTTGTTTGGTAATTGTTAAACAAATATGGATCAATTGTCAGACTTAAAATAAAGTATACTACATTGATTTGCAAGAAGTAAGAACACAATAATTTACAAAGGATTAAATTACTCGCAGTACACTGGAGTTCATTATCTAATATGTTTTATCTCTTCCTCCACTGTCCCTACGGATGCCGCCATGACACTATCTCTAGGCCACACACACATTGACACACATACATTATTACAAGGCCACACACACATTGACACACATACATTATTACAAGGCCACACACACATTGACACACATACATTATTACAAGGCCACACACACATTAACACACATACATTATTACAAGGCCACACACACATTAACTCACATACACATTATCACAAGACCACACACACATTAACACACAAACCGTATATAAAACCAATATCTTTCATGTATGTTTATCTTTTCTTGTAACACTACATGAATATATTTTCTCTGTATATGTGACATGTATTATTTTATTACATTATATTTTGTCTAATGTTAAAAATATTTATATTGATATTTTGGGTACCTCCTGTGATAAGTCCTGCAGGCAGTCGTAGGTTAGGTTAGGTTAGGTTAGGTTAGGTTAGGTCGTATATACTATGGGGTGGAGGGTAGGGTGTGTGAGGGGAAGGAGAGAGGAAGGATGGAGAGTAGGGTGTGTGAGGGGAAGGAGAGAGGAAGGATGGAGGGTTGGGTGTGTGAGGGGAAGGAGAGAGGAAGGATGGAGGGTTGGGTGTGTGAGGGGAAGGAGAGAGGAATGATGGAGGGTAGGAGGTGTGAGGGGAAGGAGAGAAGAAGGATGGAGGGTAGGGTGTGTGAGGGGAAGGAGAGAGGAAGGATGGAGGGTAGGAGGTGTGAGGTGAAGGAGAGAGGAAGGATGGAGGGTAGGTTGTGTGAGGGGAAGGAGAGAGGAAGGATGGAGGGTTGGTTAGGGAACGATGACATAAGGGTTAGAAGAAGGAAAAGTAGGAATGAAGGAAAAGGAGGAAATTGTAGGAAGGGATAGGAGAAAAAGGTTAATGGGAAGGAAGTGAGGATTGGGGGTAAAGGAGAGGACTAGAGAGAGATATGAAGCTGTAAAGGAAGGAAAGGGAGAAGAGATGTAAGGGAGGGAAGGGAAGGGTAGGTAGGGTTTAGAAAGGGGAAGGAGAGGGAAGGTACAGGAGGGAAAGGGAGAAGAGGGGTAGGGGAGGGAAGGGAAGGGTAGGTAGGGTATAGAAAAGGGAAGGAGAGGGAAGGTACAGGAGGGAAAGGGAGAAGAGGGGTATGGAAGAGAGGGGAAGAGTAGGTATGGTAAAGGAAGGGGAAGGAGAGGAACGAATAGAAGAATGTAAAGGTATTAATTTTATGTTTGTCATCTTGTTTAGTGGGAAGGGTAACACATTGAGGAATATTGTGTCAGACATTAATTTTATGTTTGTCATCTTGTTTAGTGGGAAGGGTAACACATTGAAGATGTTACAACTAGAGTCACAACAGTAACTTATCATTCATCATTATTTGTCTCTCATACAACCTCTTTTCTCTGCCTAATATGTTACCAAGTTAATGTTTTTACTCATACATTACACATATAGTATATTGGTTTTCTTGGTGTGTTTTGTGTTGTCCATGTTGGTGTTCCTTCATTACTATTGTGTCACCCTCCTGTCCTCTACAACACACACATGACTACTGTGAAAACTGTGGACAACAAAGGTTAGTATACACACAACCACTATGTTGTTAATTAAGTAACGAGAGAGAGAGAGAGAGAGAGAGAGAGAGAGAGAGAGAGAGAGAGAGAGAGAGAGAGAGAGAGAGAGAGAGAGAGAGAGAGAGAGAGAGAGAGAGAGAGAGAGATCACTATGACACTTACCTAGAGAAAGATTTTTAGGTTTCAGATCGCGAGTGTCATAATTTCCCTGTTAACATTCGATGGAAAAATGTAATGTGAGGAGGGAAGTGCTTCTGAAAAATCGTGTTAATTGGGATGCAGTTTATGGTGCTGTGTGTGGGTTTCCATGGCATGTAATGTATGTTGCTGATAATCCAGTAGAGTTGCTGAATCAGCTTTTATCTATGGTAATTGAGCAATATGTGTCTAAGAAGATCATTCGTGTGTGCAATAGTGATGCACCTTAGATTACGGATGAGAGTAGGGCTGCATTTGATCTTAAGCAGGGTGCCTATCGTAGGTGGACGCGTGATCATTGCAGAGCAAAGTGGGATGAGTTTATTGACTGCCAAAGAATGGCTAATGGTGTCTATGTGGAGGCAGAGCAGCAGTTCAATATTGGAGCCAGGGATGTGTTGCTGAATGCTCGGAGCCCACATAAATGGTGGTCTACCTTGAAGAGTGCTGTATTCGGGTCTGACTCTTTACTCCCCCCTTGGTTGGTGACGGTGGTAACCTGGTGTATGAGCCCGGTGGTAAGGTTGTATTGCTTGCAGCTCATGTTGATAGCAAGCAGTCTAGGGAATCTGTAGAGTTGCCCTCCACATGTCACCCCTGTCCTGGTCTCTCCTCATTTGCTTTTAGGTCAAAGGAAGTTAAAAAAAACTCCTTCATGAGTTGGACTCTTATGGTGGTATTGACCCCTTGGGAATGTTTCCTCTGTTCTTTAAACAGACGGCTGATGTCCTAGCTCCCCGCTGCAGTGTTGTCTTCAGGAGACTACTTCGTCTTGGTAGTTTTCCTGAATGTTGGAGGTCTGCTAATGTTACCTCAATTCCCAAGGGCCCTCCTTCATCTTCAGTTGGCGATTACAGGCCGATTTCCATCACTCCTGTGTTGTCTAAGGTGTTTGAGAGGCTGGTGGCTGTGTGTTTAAGTAACTTCATGGAACGTAATGGTGTATTCCCACCCTCACAGTTTGCATATCGAAGGGGCCTTGGCACGTGTGATGCACTTCTTTGTGTCTCTCATGTACTACAGAATGCTTTGGAGTTGGGTCGTGAGGCTAGACTGGTGCAACTTGACTTTTCTGCTGCGTTTGATAGGGTAAACCATTTGGGTATCCTCTACAGACTTCGCTCTGTTGGTATTGGCGGTTCAGTCCTGTCTGTCTTGTCGCAATTCCTCACTGCTCGATCCCAGTATGTTGTTGTGGATGGTGTGCGGAGTGGAAGAGTTGAATTAGTGTCTGGGGTGCCCCAAGGTAGTGTCTTAGGACCGTTGTTGTTCCTACTGTATACCTCTGAACTCTTTAATATATTGGAGAATGACCTGTATGGTTATGCAGATGATTCCACTCTCATTGCTGTTGTGCCGACCCCTAGTGCCAGGATTTCTGTTGCTCAGTCATTGGATCGTGACCTGGATAGGATTAGTGATTGGTGCAGGTTGTGGGGTATGAGGTTGAATGCTGGCAAGACTAGGACAATGGTCGTCTCTAGGTCTCACACGGTGTGTCCTTTATCGCCACCCTTGATTCTTGATGGGACTGTATTGGAGGGTCTGAGAATTTGGTTATTCTGGGAGTTACATTTGATGCCAAGCTGACTTCTGAGAGGCATGTTCGGTCAACCTCAAGTTCCGTCTTCCAGAAGTTGGGTATAATACGTAGAGCTTGGTATGTGATCGGAGATCACTCATTATTACTGCAGTGTTACAACTCCTTTGTGTTGCCTCTGTTGGAATACTGTTCTCCAGTGTGGTGTTCAGCAGCTGACTGCCATCTCAAGTTGCTGGATAGGATTGTTTCCAATGCTAATTTTCTTACTGGCAGTTTACTTGATTGTAATCTGAGTGACCGTCGTTCTGTTGCATCATTATGCATGCTGTTCAAGATCAGAAGTAATGTGCTGCATCCTCTTAACTCGTCTCTGCCACCTCTGTATGTTCCAGCTCGTGTCACTCGTGGTGTATTGGACTCCCATAGGTTTGCTCTGGACCCTGGGTTTGCTTACATATTGCCGCACTGTAGAACCTGTCTGTACAGTCGATCGTTTGTCCCTAGGTCGGTGTCTCTGTGGAATGGCCTTGATGAATCTGTCTTTGATAGTGTAGGACTGGCTGGCTTCAAGAGTAGGGCTAAAATGTTTTTATTAAGCTAACTGCTCATCTTTCTTTCTCTAAGCTGTCTTATTTTCTTCAGGTTGGATTCATGGGGCTGGGGTCCTCGAAATGATAGAATGCTTGCATTCTCTCCCAGCTTTCTGTCTCTGGTCTATTTTAATAATATTAATAATAATAATAATAATAATAATAATAATAATAATAATAATAATAATAATATAACTGAAAGAGCAATAAATATTTTCTTACTGGCAGACGTAACTGAAATAAGTATGAGGTGATAATGATATTACTTTGACATGGTTTTCAATGTTTGCTAAACGCATAAAATTATATAACAACAGATAATATGCAACATCACGGCTTTATACCAAACCTGATAATGTGTGTGTGTGTGTGTGTGTGTGTGTGTGTGTGTGTGTGTGTGTGTGTGTACTGAGAAGCAAGATTGATTGATTGATTAATTGATATTAGGCGCCGCAACAGTGAGGTCATATAGCGCCAGAAAAGGTGATAGGGAGGTGAGACGACAAGCAGGAAAGAAATTGAAAAAAATGAGGGACAGTTGAAGAACTAAAAGCTAGTGGCTGTGGCCGAAGGGGCGCCAAAACCCTTATAGTATTGCCCACATCATTAATGCAGGCAATACCCTCCTACGGGGCTGAGAAGCAAGAGAAAGAGAGAAAGATATACGAGATACTAGAGTGATAGTGTGTGTGTGTGTGTGTGTGTGTGTATACTGAATAGTAAGAGAGAGAGAAAAACGAGGTGCTAGAGTGATAGTGTGTGTGTGTGTGTGTGTGTACTGAGAGAGAGAGAGAGAGAGAGAGAGAGAGAGAGAGAGAGAGAGAGAGAGAGAGAGAGAGAGAGAGAGAGAGAGAGAGAGAACAGGTTGCTTGTGGTCCGTAATGGGAGATGAAGTAAGCTATGTTTGATGTCCAAGTGTGTAGTCACGTGTGTCTACAAAAATGAATATATGTAAATAAATGTTGTATTACTTGTGGGATAACACATTACTATTATGATAATAAATGCATTAAAATGGCTATAATGTTGTATTAGCACATGTGACTCCTCTTCCACCCACCAAGCCGTCTCTCTCCCCCCTCTCCCCCTTTCTTCGACCCGAATATGGAAGATGAAGCTTTGCCGATTCGAAATATTGTCTTGTATATGCACATGAGCTCACACAAGCAAAGCGCTGTTGCCACGTTAGCCAAGGCAAGTGAGGTGGTGGTCCAGGTGGAAATCTTGTAGAGTGTACAGTCGGCGGCAGAAGTCCTGTCGCCTCACCTGCTTCACCGAGACGCACAGTGTTCATCGACTCGAGAAATACGCATGGTTTCTACACTTAATAATCTCGAGTCTATGAACATTGCGTGCCTCGGTGAAGCAAGTGAGGCGCCAGGACTTTTGTCGCCGACTGTACAGTACGACACATTTTCTTTTCCTCCACTTGTGCTACACCTCATACTCACCCTCCACCCACGCCAATATTTTCTCCACCCATACGTAATACCCTCTCACAACACCATTCCACATACATTCCATTACCACCACCAACCTCGTCTCCACACGACATTCAACTTCCACTAACCTCTCGCACACTAACACGCACATACACCCAAGCTCGTAAATTCGCGACCACGTCCCCAAATGTATATGTCATTTGAGCTGGTAACACTGGATGGGGAAGGTGTCATTGTTGGTGAAAGATTATATCATGTCCCTCTACTATGTTCCACCTACTCTGATTCCTCCCCAAATAAATGTTACCAGCTCAAATGGCATAAACATCTAAGTACGTGGTCGCGAATTTACGAGCTCGGGTGTACGTAATTTTGTTCCCCTCCACCTGAGCACTACTCAGCCCGCTCCACACACACCTCGCCACTTTTCTCCACATTAACCCACCACATTTTCGCACCCACATTCCACCTACACTTCACTCACATCACAACCCGAGTCTCCACTCCACACACTCTCGCCCCTAAAACCTAACGACACGCCACACCACATACACACACTACCTTCCACCCTCACACCACCATGTGCCCCACCAACTCCACCAGCAAGACACCCCCACTGCCTCTCCACCCTAACAAAACACCGCCACACTTTCACACAACACCACCCACAACTCCACACTCCACATTCTTTACGTTCCACCCTTCTCATTTGACAAGCACACATGGTTTTCCCACACCGAGGCGATCTATTACTCCACTTCTCACTCACCACACCCCCGGTTCCAAGTATGAGGGGGTGAAGGCGGCCATCACGATGGCTCAAGAGAAGTCAACGATGCAGCACTACAAGGCCCTGGAGGACGTGTAAGTGGAGGGACGCCGCCCATCAGTACTGTTGTGACACATGCAGCAGTTGAACGTGGCGGCCGGCTCTCCCTTGGACGACTGCATCCTCAGAGTGCGGCACACCCGGCTCCTGCTTCCCGAGGTGCAACTCCACCTCCTGGCCCAGCACAACCCCACACTCCAATAGTACGGGGAACTGGCTGACACACTGATGGAGGCCCACAACGACCACGCTGGGGTATGGCTGGCACAACCCACCGCCGCAGCCAACGCCACCCAACCACCACAACAACAACCAGTCATCAAACCAGCGGCACCAGCACTACCACCTCCTTTGCCCGCCCTCGACGCCACGACCATCATGTGTCAGCTTGAGGCACTCTCTGCAAAGGTGGACCTACTCCAGTCACCACCCACCATACAGGATCACAGCTGGGCTTCACCTCCATGCCAGCTACCTCCTCCACAACAGGTGCTACCACCACCACCACCACGTCAAATACCTTGGCAGGACCCCCACATATGTTCCTGCCACCAGCGGTTCGGGTACCAGGCAAGCAACTCTCGCCCACCGTGTCGCTGAGCCGCCCCTACAGGTCTTGCCTCTACCAGATGGAACCAGGGAAACGAGTAGGGTGGTGGCAACACGGTGCCTCCATCGCTACCACCTGCCCCTCAGCCACATCCCCTACTTACTTACCCTCCCACCCACCACTAACATGTCTCACGTACACATATGTAAAACACACCATTTCTTCCCTTTAATATTATTTACTAGCGGAGGTACCTGGCGTTGCTGGGAAAGATGCCTATATAAATAGGACTAAGGACACATATTATAGCTTAGCAAGCAACTTTATTAAATTATTATCTTAGTGAGAGATGTTTTCATTGATATACAGTCAGGACCATTATAACAGTTATACGTAAACTTTTATTAAAAAAAATTCTGAGACATGTCATGACCATGTCATGGTGTCATGCATATGGGTGTCATGCCCAGGCTATTCAACCATGACATCAGTCATGGGCCTGGCCCAGGCATTGGGTAACGGAAAATTTCAGTTCTAACTTCTGTTCGAGCGGTACATTATGCGCGCGATTTTAGTAAGTTTTACGGAACCCAAGATGTCCACTGTAACCGTCATGTGCTAGCTTTAATACATCTGAGTGTACTGAACTAGGTAACACAATCTGATGGGTTTCTGACCAACAATAGTTGGCTGATAGAGTTGGAGGCCGGTATGCACTCATGAGTACACCTTGATCATACTAGAAGGCAGGTAGGGTGTCTACATCCTTCTTGTCTGGAGCAGCATGTCGCCCTGCAGCTAAAGAAAGGTCAGTTTCCTGTGCCTGTATCAAATCTACTTTAGAGATAATATCAAAAGGAGGCATGGAAAGTGATGGAGACTGACATTGCTTCTGAAAGGCTTGTTGGACCTGAAAACGAGTCAACACGTAGGAGGGAAAAACATCAGAAGGTTCAGAAGGGAATACAGGTAAAGACTTTTCTACAGTTAGAACATTAGGTACCACAAGTATACTTGCTATGTCATTACCAAGCAATAAATGAATTCCTTCAACAGACAGGTTTCCTTCCTGTACTCCCACTTTGACACACGAGGCGACAAGGGAACACTTAAGATAAATATGGGACACGGGGTATGAAGTCTGAGAGGTGAGACTGGAAATTAGTATACAGTATACCTTATCTCCAGTAAAGTTATCTTCTAGATGGGGAAGAACATTACTTAGCAGTATGGACTGAGAAGCCACCGTGTCTCGTAAGACCTTAATAGGATAGGTCTGACCCTCCTTTGTCAAAGCCACTTCACCATCAAAAATAAAGTAATCAAACAACTGTTTTGACTGGATACCAATATTATTAGAAGCTACAGGATTTGATGTGGTAGAGGAACCTGATGCAGTAGAGATGAAACTTTTCCTACTACTTGTACATTTGGGGTGTTTACAAAAAGCAATAGTATAGCCTGGCTTCCTACAGTATGCACATGTTAATTGGCTAGTAGTGAACCCGCTACCCCTCGTCTTATCCTTAGAATCTTTGTTCTTGAATCATCAGAGGAATCTTTTACAGAAAGAGTGAATTAATTACAAACCATTCTCAAAGTTGAGAGAGGTTTAGAAGACTCACTTTTTCGAACTCTGTTCAGTTGCTTTCCAACACTCTTAGGGCCCTGGTCTACCACTATCAGCCATGGCTGTACTGTATGTTTCGGCTTGATCGAAACACGACCCGATGTCTATGTTTACCATTACCAAATGCTCTAAAGGTGTTCATCAATACGTTTAGTAGGGCGATACACAGTATATATGAACCGTATATAAAATGTTTGGATAGGACAATTCCAAAATATAGGCGTCAACGAGAGGCTTTTCTTATTCTTTCACGGAAAAAGAAGGATTCTTGTATAGTGCATGAGGTAGAGAATATACAGTAATACTCTACATGTTAATGATCAACGCCTATGAATACCCATTCCTCCCAGAGAAATAATGACTAAACGTACCAATATTAACACTAGTAATGACAGTTCTAGAGGATGAACGCATGTAAACAAATCACACGTCGTTCAAAGAAAGCGTCCTTGAGTGTAGCCGTAACACTTAACACTTAATTAAACAAGTAAAGGACACTTTGAGTGTGCTTTATCATCTACCAGGTTTGTACACTGCACAACATACATCTATATCATTTGAAACACAGAGTGGGGAAGGGAGGTTTGCTTACAACTTATTAGGTAGTTTAAAACCGTAGCATCCTGGCAGGGTCGCCATGTAATGTTACCCTCAGTTAATCTTGCAGTTCATGCCCGAGACTAGGCACAACATTATAATAAAATTAGAGTTAGAACGGATAACCAATGTGGTTCACAGAGGATAATAGGGAATAAAGAGAGGAAGGATTTGATATGTATATAGAGTTTACAAGCATAAAGACAATGTTACAACCCAATTCCTTACAACATATAGAAATTAACCTAAATAACACATAACCTATTAACAATAACACTTAATCTAGGCTACACTGGTTACATAGAGGAGAGAGGCAAGGGTTACTGAACAATAGCTATGTGTGTAGTGATGATAATGACGGAGATAACAGGCACACAGATAAGGAGTATCCGGTAAACAAGACTACCACACACAAAGCTGGTATGTGGCAGGAAAGTACACTGAGGGACACCTGCCCACTGTGTTGTTGTTGTTAATTATTATGCCTTATGCCTATCGACTTCTTAATGGTCATTAAGGCGATATATTTATAGAGTGATTGCTTGTATGTATGTGGAAAAGTGTACGGGTGTGTCAGGGTGTGTGTGTGTGTGTGTCAAGGTGTGTGTGTGTGTGTTAGTGTCTCCTCCTCCTCTGCGTGTTGGATATCAGCAGGAGATTTGTTGTGTTGATTGATTGATTGATTGATATTAGGCGCCGCAACAGCGAGGTCATATAGCACCGGAAAACGGGGATAGAGAGGTGAGACAGCAAGCAGGAAGGAAATAAAAAGAAAAGAGGGACAGTTGAAGAAATAAAAGCTAGTGTCTGGGGCCGAAGGGGTGCCAAAACCGTTAAAGTATTGCCCACATCACTAATGAAGGCAATACCTCCTTACAGAGTGTTGTGTTAATGTTTTGGAGAGTGGACGAGCAGACAGTGTTGCTCTGTTCCTCCAAACCTCCCAAACCTTGAAGACGTCAGGGTCCCGGTAGCGTGAGGTGTACTGGGAGAAGAGGTCAAGGCAAGGAGAGGCAGTCATCCACCACTCTATGGTGACAGTAGGTGGTGGTGGTGGTGGTGGACTGTCTGTTCTTCTCCTCCTCTTCCTCCTGCCCGCCATCTGCCATCCCCATTCATCCTCCAGGTCCATGTTGTCGTCGGTGAAGTCATCTTTGGTGGTGGTGGTGGTGGAGGTGGAGTAGGAACTGGTGTCAGTGTCCTCCTCTGACACAGGGTCTTGTTGGGCAGGCTCAGGTGGTGGTAGTGGCAGTGGTGATTGTGGTGGTGCCTGCCCAACATTACCCCAGTTGCGTGAACAAGGGGAGGCGTGGGGGAGGCGTGGCTGAGTGGATAGAGTGATGGACTGCGAATCGCAAGGACCCTGGTTTGGGTCCACGAGAAAACGTCTGGGATTTTTTCGAGGTGATCTGATGGGTCTAGCTGTTCGTCATCTACCCTGGCTACGCCGACACGTCAAGAAAATACCCCCTACATCGTCGTCAACTCACAACATAGAAGATGCCCGACCATATTCCAAGATGACATGAGTGATGGTGTAGCTGCTCTCCCCTGATAGTGACGTGTATAAATAAGGTGTCGTCATCTAATGGGGCAGAAGAGAAGCAACTGTACCAACATCACCACGAAGCTCCACTGTCTCATCTAGTGCGACACCCAATAATCTCGGGGCCTCGCAAGAGTCACGGGCTACTGACAGCCTACAGTCCCGAGGTTGAGGTATAGAGGTAAAAAAAAAAAAAAAAAAAAAAAAAACATCAATCGGCGACAGGGGTGGGCCGTAGGCGGGGTTATTGGCGCATCAGCTTTGCACTTTTTCCATCGTGCCAGCTTGCTGCCTCATTTCTTAGTGGTGGTGGTGGGTGGTTGAAGATCAGGAGCAATGGCGATTGGTGGTAAGCCATTTCTCCTGAAGATGTCCAGGAGGAGGTCAGAGAGACGACCTAGCCCTTCTGCAGCTAAGGCAACAGCAATCTTGGTGCAGACGGTGACGATGTCTGCCTGCTGCTGCCGTCGCTGCAGTGGTTGGGCGTCAGCCGTCCTCCTCCCACGGGCATGGAGTGAGCCTAGGACCTGCCCACCATCAGGTCCCGCTACGTTGGTAGCCTCCACGCCCTTCCTCCCTTCCTCCAAAGTGAAGGACACCTCCTCATCGTCCCCCAGTGATGGTGATGAGGTGGTGGCAGCAGAGAGAAGGATGCCCCTCCTGTGGAAGAAATAATCTCGCAAGTCAGAGGTTATGTAGCCATAGCCCTCCAAATGGTTAAACCACTTCACCCTGCCAACAAGATGGTCGGCAGGGGAAGGGGTGTGGTCGCCAGTAGGTGTTGACGGGGCCATGGCTGGATGTAGACCCCCCCCCCTCACTGTTTTATTCAAAAGAAAATTTAGGTCTTTATGCCTATCGACTCATGGTGTTGGTCCTTAAGGCAGTCAGTCTTGTTACATCAACACATCTTCCCCCAGCCTACAAGGTTGCTATCCTTATTTTTACAGCTGGGTACCTACCTGAACAGGGACATAGGGGGCTGGGAAAATTGTCCAACAATCCCACTGACCCGGGAATCGAACCCGGGACCTCTCGCGTGCTGGGCGAGTGTGCTAACCATTACACCATCAGCACCCCCCATTTTCTATTCAGCGAGACATGCAGACATATATAGGTATAACAATATCATAGAGTAGCAATAAAAACCAATTAGAGAGCAGCGAGACGTTTGATGGGTCTCTTGATTCTGTAGCATGGTAAGGTGGTGCATGATCAAGATATGACCAATCAGGAAGCAACAAGCCATGGTGTGATGGGTCTCTGATTCTGTACACATGGTAAGGTGGTGCCGGTTTACAAATCCCACATTCTGACCAATCAGCAATGAAGGCTGATGCTTGTAGTGGATATATGATTCTAGCTGCCACAAGGCGGAGGTAAAGGAGACACAAAGAGGTGATGAACTGCCCACCTCTCCCAAGAAGAAAAGAAAACCAAGGAAGAAGAAGAAGAATACAAACAACCCTGCTGCCCTCCCACCACCACCACCACAGGAGGAAGTGGCGATTGAGAGGAGCCTAAATGGGGAGGAGGTAGTCCAGCTGACGCAGAACATGCTGGCAGACGTCATTAGGAAGGTTCTAGCCTCCCTCAGTATCAAGAGAATGGCAGAAGAGGTATCTACTGCCATCCAGAACGTGCTGGTACCACAACAGGAATGCCCAACAGGCAAATGCCCATGCCCATGAAGAACACTGCACGCCTGTCAAACCAGAAAAAAAGGAGGCACCTAGAAGGGCACTGGCCTTCCCATCTCGTCCCAGTCAAAGACCATGCGCGGATGAAGAAACAGATTCTGAGTCAGATGTCACAGTATGCTGAGGATCCTACAGTGGAACATCTGTGGACTCCGTGGAAACATCAACTCCCTAAAAGAAGCTGTTGTCAAGGAAGAGATCGATGTAGTCCACCTTCAGGAGACCCTCACTACCGACGAGACAACACCCAAACTCCAAGGATTTGAACACTACACACTACCACATAGTGATGAGCGAAGAGGTCTGACCACATACATTAAGAGAAGCATCCCTCAGGAACTCCTCGAACAGCCAACACCTTGCGGGGAAGGAGTGGAAGTCCTGGCCATCAAGATCCACACAGGATCCACAGACCTCCAAGTATACAACATATACAGAAGCCAAAAGTGGGAGCTGGATCTCTCTGAGCTCTTCAGCATATCACACTCCCTGCTGATTGGGGGTGATCTCAACACCCACCACAGCTTTCTTGGCTCACAACATAACAATGATGTGGGGCGACACCTGGCCATGGTGATGGAGGAAACAAACAACATCTGTCTCCTCAACTCTGGTGTTCCCACACATCAAGCAGGAGGCAGGCTTGACCTGACCTTTGTATCTAGAGACCTTGGCCACTGCTCGAAATGGTGGATCCACCCTACCCTCACCAGTGACCACTATGCCATCAGGATAAGCCTGGAATTAAGAACCAGATCTTATGTTCCCAGACCACTCCCAGGATGGGAGTTCGAGAGCCACCTAAAAGGTTGGCACAACAAAAACAAAATGGGAGGAGACCTTGACGCCAATCTCACAGCATTCACTAATGCAGTTAACAAGGCAGCTGAGAAATCCATCCCAAGAAAGAGGACCGGTGCCAGACACTGGGACTACTTGTTCTACTGTGACAAAATTAGGGAACAGAACAGGAGAATCGACAAACACAGAAAACTTCACAGGAAAACCCCACTGCTGAATCACTATCTCTATTAAGGGAGGTGATATGGCCCGCCAAGGAAATCTCGAGAAGAGTGAAAGCAGAGAAATGGTATGAGTGGTGCTCGACCATTGACGAACACAGCAAACTGAGAGAGATATGGAGAAACATCAATATAGCTACAGGCAGGATGGCAACTCGTCCGCCTGCATGTCTCGACCCCCTCGAAGATGCTGAAAGGCTTAATAGCAACTTTGCAGCAAGGGCAGCAACAACTAATATCCTGATGGAAATACAGGACCGCCTGCAACAGCTCCGTGACACGAGACAAGAGAAAATAGATGAAGCAGTCCTCGAGCGAGACGAGACTGACGGACCGTTCACGCTGGATGGACTCTTAAGAGCCAGGAAGAAGAGCAAAGACATGGCCCCCGGAAATGATGGCATAATGTACTCAATTATTTCCGGACTGGGTACTGGGGGTCACGCGGCCCTCCTAACCATCATGAATGAGTCATGGGGTGTAGGAAGATTGCCCCTGGCTTGGAAAAAGGCAGATATTCTACCCATTCCAAAGCCCAAAGAGAAGGGCAAGTACTGACCAATAGCTCTGATGAGCTGTCTCTGTAAAACCATGGAGAGGATGGTGCTCAACCGACTCTTGTAGAAGCTGGGTCCATGGTATCCACATCTCTTTGGCTTTGTCAAGAGAACTGGGACCACAACTGCCATTGCATCTCTACTGAGCACGGTAAAGGACCGAAAGGCCATTGTCGTGTTTCTCGATCTAGAAAAAGCCTTCGAACTAGCCAACTCTCATGCCATATTAGAAGCACTGGCAGAAAGGGGAGTTAGAGGCCGAATGCTCACATGGGTACAGGACTACCTCTCGGACCGCACCGCCAGGGTCAAGTATCAAGGTCGAGTATCGACTTACCAGTCCCTAGAAAACGGAACTCCGCAGGGAGGGGTCTTAAGCCCAACCCTCTTCAATATTCTTATGGAAGAGCTAGTGCAACTCCAGTTGCCAGCTGGTGTCAAACTGATCAGCTATGATGATGGTCTGGCACTTCTGATTTGGGGGCGAAATATGGAAAGAGCTCAGAAAAGTCTCGCCTTGATTGAGGGGCAATGCAAAAACCTGGGTTTGAAAATCTCCAGAGAGAAATCAAAGGCAATGTTCATCAGGGGGAGAACTCCTCAAGAGCATCTGCACATACAGGACACCCGACTTGAATGGGTGTCAACTTACCTGTACCTAGGAGTCTGGATAACACACAGCCTCAGTTGAAAAAGAGAGATAGAGTACCTGCAGGATAGGACTAAATCTCGTCTTGCAGCCTTGAGGGTCCTAGTGTCCTATGACAGCGGCGCCTCAAACAGAACTCTCACAATGTTCTACAAACAAGCCATCCGATCGTTCATCGATTATGCTGCCATAGTGCTTCCAGGTTTACCAAAGATCTTGGCACACAAGCTGGAATGCATCCAGAACAAAGCTCTGAGGACCATATATGGTGCCCCAGTATGGACCAAAACAGAAGTAATGCAACATGAATCTGGTCTGAGTTCTATCCAAGACAGAATCGACTATGTAGTGTCATGTGTGGTAGCTAGAACCAAACATCACTATAGGGATAATCCTTTCCAAAGTGAGGTCATCAAAGAACTGAGAAAGGACAGGCAGAGTGCAAAGAGAGGGACCTGGATCCGAAGTGTGGCAGACACAGTACACAGCCTTCTCAACGTCAAACTTCTCTTGAAGAATGGTACAGACTCACCAGCCCGTGAGTACCATGTGCCACCACCGTGGACCACACCAGCCATTAAAACAGAGATAGTTCGGCTTCCGAGAGGCAAGAAAGACCTCAGCGAAAATTAACCCCTCCAGCATGCCAACAGAGTGATGGGCAGCATGGATAACGAAGACACAGCCATCTACTACACTGACGGCTCCGTGGACCTGGAGAGTGGCAGGGCGGGTGCCACTTTTGTCCTTGGCAACAGTGTCTTTGGTTGGAGGACCTCTGACCACTGCAGCTCCACTCAGACTGAGCTTGCAGCAATAGCCCAGGCTATGAGGCATGCGGAGAGAAGGGCAGAGAAGCACATCCTCATCTACTCAGATTCAATGACTGCACTGCAGAACCTCAGGAAATACATCCCGGAAGACAATGTCCAACTGACGACCCATGTACTTGCCACGACACAAAGGATACAAGGACAAGGGAGGCACATCACAATCTGTTGGATCCCAAGTCATGTTGGAGTGGATGGAAATGAGAGGACTGACAAAGGAGCCAAATTGGCAGCCAGAGGACCTACTCCGACCTTCAAAATCCCTCCCAGCCTTAAGAAAACCAAGAGCATGGCCATGGCTGCAGTCAAGGATAGAATACTTTCCAGACTTAGAGACGTCTCTGCAACCTCACGTGCTGCCTAGTGGTACAGTCTGTTACAGTTCCGACTGGGCCACCCAGTATCGAGAGATCGCAGATGTGGCAGCAGTGTGTGTGTGTGCTCGAAAATTATACGGATCGTCAACACTCTCCCTCTGTAGTGAACATGACCCTGTCTCAAAGTTCATTCCACAGATGGCGCTGTGTAGTTGTGGAAGGAATGTGGACTGCAGGGTTGAAGTTTCGGGAAACATCTATGCTCGTGCCAATGAGTCATGAGCTCTCAGGCAGAGTGGTTGAGGAATGCTATTATGGAAATTTAACAACTATATTACACAATGATCAGGTGAAGCTAAGGTAAAGTTGTTCGTGTCCTGAACAGTGAATATTTCTTCTTAATGGTTATCATGTTTGGCATGCAACATTGCTCAGCCGTTCTGACAGAGCTCACGTCTCGTTGCCACGATTGTTATCTTGTTTTTCTACCAACTAGGATCGGGCAGATAGGTTGTTTTCTTTGGCCATCATATTTTGGTAAGCATAATTTGAGATCACCTTTGATTTCGTATTTTATTTGTAAGTCAGGTATTACATGCATAGTAAAATTCCTTCATTGCTAAATACTTTTTCTCTCTCGTAATAAAAATGTTAAAGTCAACTGTAACTCTCTCTCTCTCTCTCTCTCTCTCTCTCTCTCTCTCTCTCTCTGAAATAAACACCATCTTATCTTATCCTATCTCTATACTAATGAAATCGAACAGAGAGTGAGGACCAATTCCACAGTTGTTCGTTGTGATTTGTTAGCACCCAAACGAAAGAAACTAAACTGTGTAAATGACTTGTGTCTGATTTATTGGAAGCATCTGATGAGTAAAGTATGCAGCTATTGTAATAATACAAATGCTCAATTAATAGTTTTGGTGAATAGGAATAATCAGCTTTTGAGAAATAACGAAGCCTTACAAGTGTGTTTCGGGAGGACTCTTGACAAAATGACTGTGGAATCAGTCCTGGCTCCCTGACATTCTACGTTAATAAACAAATTAGTAGTGTCGAAATAAGCGATCGTTTTGCCAGTGATAATCAACTCGCATTGATTGTTAACTGGGTTATGTTTGTTTTGAACCCACAGGTGAACGGGGAAGAGCCATCACTCCTAACGACCAAACGTGTGTTTAACCTACTAATAGATTACCCCAAGTTTTGCTAATAGATACATTAATGTGTGCATAGTAGTAGGTGATCTACCAAATTTGCACACCGTTCACATAATGATGGATTTATGTGGAGAAGAGAAGGGCGAAGTCTCAGAAAGTAGCCTAGGTGGGCAAGGTGAACTTCGTTGGAACCCCATAGAGAACATGTGGGCTAATATGGTCAACTGCTGGGAGCCAGAGATGGTGGAGCGGAGACCGGAGGCACTAATGGCTCATACCCAGGCTCAGTGGGAGATGTTCCGCAACAAACCTAACAAATTCGACGCATTGGGGCCTCTGTGCCCGATAGACTGCGTGCCGTCATAGAGAAGGAAGGTGGCTGGACTGGATATTAATTGTCAATGTAAATAAAAAATTATTTTGTTTAAATAAATGTTGTTGGGTTGTCAAGGATTGTATAACTCCTACTTTGGCTATTTACATTTATAGAGTGTTCCTGTCTATTGAAATTATGAACCTGTAAAGATGACGAAAGTAGAGAATAACCAGAGTTTTATCTTTCCCCCGGCCAACGAGGGTTCAACCGCCGATTTTACAGCTGGTTAGCATATTTCTCGAATTTGGCTGGAGAGCAAGAAGTGCTGGGACAAAATTAAGGAAAATTGCTCCTAACATATAGGAATAAAAGTAACCATAGGAATTTTTTTAAATAGTCTCATTGTCTTTCCCAGCTCATTTTACCTACTTGACTGCATTTCAACCCAACCATACTTAATCTAACCTAACTGAACGGATTGCATTGACCAGGTCAGAATTGAAAAATATGCCTCCGAATAGGGGACCCTCTGAGTGTGCAGCGTGTTTTAAGATGTGATCTCGGGCACGGACGCGAATATTTTATATTTATTTATAATGCAAGTAAATCTTGGTTTAATCACGTGTTCTGTCTGACTTTTACTAGGAGCTAATTTTCTTTAGGATTATTACACATACAGCATGATATCGGTAATGTCAATTTAGACACATTCTTCTTTAATTTGTGTAGCTAACGTTATCCATTCATTACTTGATGATTCGAGAGAAAGATACACAGAATATGTGAGAGGGATAGTTTCGGAGTAATTTCATAATTCGTAGGATTTATGGTAACTGGTGATACAATAAACAAAGTAATAAAAATCTTTAGGATTTTATCATTATAAGGAGTCGTTACTCTGAAACGCTCATCAAATACTGACTGGCAAACTACATTCCTAGCTAAAGTAATGACCCTACGTATCCGTCTGCTCAACCGGTGCCTTCCAGTGAACTTCACCTTGCCCACCTACTTTCCGAAACTTCGCCCTTCTCTTCCCCACAGCCACACACCGTTATCTCTGGAATAAATCAATCATTATGTGAACAATGTGCAAATTTAGTAAAACACCTACTGTTATGCACACACTATTTTTCACTACAAAAGGTTAATTAGCAAAAATCGGGGTAATCTATTAGGAGGTTAAACACACGTTTGGTCGCTAGGAGTGATCCCTCTTCCCCATTCAGGTGTGGCTTCTAAACAAACATAACCCAGTTAATATAACAATCAATGCCAGTTGATTATCATTGGCAAATTGATTGATTGATTGATTGATTTTTGGCGCTGCAACATCGAGATCATATAGCGCCAGAAGAAGGTGATAGAAGAGGTGGGACAGCAAGCAGGAAGGAAATAGAAAGAAAGGAGACAGTTGAATAACTGAAAGAGATTGGCTGGGGCCGAAGGGGCGCCAAAACCCTTAAAGTATTGCCCTCTATCACTACCGGCAATACCCCCCTACGGGGTCTAAAGGAGAAAGGGAGAAGAGGTGGAGATGAGGGAAAGGTGAAGAAAGAACAGGATAAGAAAAGTGAAAAAGTTAGAAGGAGGTGAAGAAGAATCTATCATTGGCAAAAGATCACATATTTCGACACTTATGTGTTTAACGTGGAATGTCAAGGAGTCAGGGCCGGTCCCGCATAGTAATTTTGTTTGTCAGATTCCTCCCCAAACACACTCGTAAGCCTTCGTTATTTCCCAAAAGCTGAGTATACCTATTCACCAAAACTATCAAGCACTAGTATTATTACATTATCTGTAAACTTTACTCATCAGGTTAATCCAATAAATCAGTCAAAAGTCATTTACACAGTTTAGGTTCTTTCGTTTGGGCGCTAACAAACTACAACGAACAACTGTGGAATTGGTCCTAAATCTCCATACGATTTCATATCTAAATAGACTGGATAAGATAAGATAGTGTTCATTTGAGAGAGAGAGAGAGAGAGAGAGAGAGAGAGAGAGAGAGATTACAGTACACTTTAACGTGAAAGAGAGAGAGAGAGAGAGAGAGAGAGAGAGAGAGAGAGGGAGAGGGAGAGAGTGAGAAGGAGTATTTAGTAATGAAGAAATTTTACTATGCATGTAATACACTGTAACGTGACTTACAAATATAATACAAAATCAGAGGTGAACATCAAATAATGCCTACCAAAATATGATGGCCAAAGCAAACAACCTATCTGCTCGATCTGCTCGAGTTGGTAGAAAAACAAGAAAACAATGCAATGTTGCATGCTAAACATGAAATCCATTAAGAAGAAATATTCACTGTTCAGGCTACGAACAACTTTACCTTAGCTTCACCTGATCATTGTGTAAGTTGTTAAATTTCCATAATAGCATTCCTCAACCACTCTGCCTGAGAGCTCATGACTCATTGGCACGAGCATAGATGTTTCCCGAAACTTCAACCCTGCAGTCCACATTCCTTCCACAACTACACAGCGCCATCTATGGAATGAACTTTGAGACAGGGTCATGTTCACTACAGAGGGAGAGTGTTGACGATCCGTATAATTTTCGAGCACACACACACACTGCTGCCACATCTACGATCTCTCGATACTGGGTGGCCCAGTCGGAACTGTAACAGACTGTACATCCTAGCAACAGGATTGATACCCCTCACAACCAAAGTTCCACGCCGAGACTGGACCAACTTACATCGGATCAGGATGGGATACGTAATGATGCGCTACTGCATTTTAAAAGAAGCATCGGAAGAGTGTCAGCACTGTGGAAACAGGACTGAAGAGCCACTCATTCACTACCTTCTGGAGTGCCCAAGCACAGCCAGCTTAAGAAGGAGACCCCGAGTGCAGACCGGCAAAGACCAAGTCACCACAGGAGCAAATCAAGTGCGCCTCCTCATGGATGACATCGTAAGGAGAGTTGGCTTCATGAGGGGATGTGCCCCTCCGCGGTAAACATACACTTACTGCACCAAGAGCTCAAGGCACCTCTCCTACTACCAGCCTGTGATGGGTGTAGGTCACTGAAAGTCTCACTCAGCAATGTCACTGCTCGGTTAAACCACATGGTTTGCTGGTGAGAGGCACTCCCTCATGGAAAAAGCAGTGGACAAGCAGAGCCTAGGGCTGTTTGTGTACTTCCTTCCTCAAGTCTGGGTCCTACGATGGCTCTCGCCCTACCCTCCAAACCTAAACTGCAAACACTATACACAATACAAATACATGCAGCACCCTGAGTTAACGGTACAACTCCTACTAGCAGTTTGTAGGTCACTGAGGTTCTCAGTCAAAAGTGTAATGCTCGGGAATGATGTCTTCATGTGGCATATTTTGTTTAAATTTGTTTAGTACCACTTGGCACCAGAGACTAGAGGCAGTTAACTGAACTGCAATGGACAAGTGGAGCCTAGGGCTATTTGTGTGCTTCCTTCCTCAAGTCTGGGTCGTATGATGGCTCTCACCCCACCCCACAAACCTAAACTGCAACACACACATTTTACACACACTACAACGAACGCCAACATCCACACAATCAAGCACACTATACTAATCATAATTATTCTTCCAGGGCTTTAACCTTAGGGAAACAGGGCTGAAACTCCTGTAACCCCCTACTTCCTTCAAATCCTCACCCCTCTTCTCTTGCACTTTATCAAACCCACTCGTCAACGATACCCTCGCCCTCACACACATTACTGGATTATTTCAGCAAAGTGAATATCCAAAAACTCTTCCTCCAACTACACTCCGTTCCAACTTTGACATAAAAGCTCAAAGTCTTTACCTTAAATCTTTACTACACACTCTCACCCAATCACTCATTATATCAATCTATAGAAACTCTGCTTTTCCATCAGAGTTCAACCTCTTACCTCATCAACTGGACTCCGTTCCAGACCTTACTCCAACTTTTACTAAACCACTCAGACTATCCCCTACTCTCCAAGACTTTTTGATATCCTGCATTTCCACCAGGATTCAACATTCTTCACTACTGATTTGGAGGGGGGATTGGCGGTGGTTTGGTAGTTGTAGTGTGCTTCCCCTTCACAGCGGTTCTTTCTGGAGGTCTTAAAGTGGCATGACTATAAACAACACAATGTGGTTAACCAAGCTGGCATCCGACCCTAAATAGGGTCAGGTGTTGATGTGGAAACCAGACTGTTGGGCCCGCCAACACAGGCATAAGGCCCAGGCAGAGGTAATTTCCCCTGCAATAAAAAACAACAACAACAAGGCGGAGTGTACCAGCCACCCCGGGGTGGTTGAACAAGTGGTAGTACTGGAATACTGTCTTCCTGAATTGCGTGGGGATGTAAGGGCATGGGATGCCAAAGGAGATGTCACACCAGAGCTTGGTGATAGAGTCAGAAGCTGTCAGGTACTCCAGGCGTAGTCCTGTGACGCCTGTGAGGAACGCTTGTAGGTGCATGTCACTCTGTTGAGCCGTGGCTAGTGCAGGGAAGTCCAGAGGAGAAATGTGTTGGATGCTGGAGATGGATGGTTGTGCTGGCAGTGATCGGGAGAAGGTGTCTACTATTTTTTTTTTCCTATACTGTAGACTATCAGTAGCCCATGACTTCTGCGAGGCCTAGAGATTACTGGGTGTCACTATCAGGAGAGAGCAGCTACACCGTCACTCACAGCATCTTAGAATATGGTCGGGCATCTATGTAGGGGGGTATTTTCTTGTCGGCGTAGCCAGGATAATTGACGAACAGCTGGACCCAGTTCACCTCTGAAAATTCCCAGACGTTTTCTCGTGGATTCGAACTCGGGTTCTTGACATTCTCAGTCTGTCTCTTTATCCACTCCTCCACCGCCTTCTTTAGTCCTTTGAGTAAGTTGTGGAGAGGTGCGAGAGCGGAGGCAGCGTGAGGAAAAAAGCGATGGTAATTATTCACCACCCCCAGAAATTCCCTGACTTTCCTGGCAGTAGTTGGTAGGGGGAATTCCCTCACTGCCTCTACTTTCTGCGGCAGCAGAGTGATGCCATTGGGGGTGACGCGGTGACCGAGGAAGTCAAAGTGATCAGCCCCGGTGACTCACTTGGAGGGGTGAATATTTAGTCCATACTGGTGCAGGTGGGAGAAGAGTTCCCTCAGGTGCTGCTGTTGTACATGGGTGTGTGACGCAACCAGGATGTCGTCAATGTACACCACAGTGTACTCTAACCCTCGCAGCACCTTACCCATGACCCTCTGGAACGTCTGTGCAGCGTTACAAAATCCGAAGTTCATGGATGGGAATTCAAATATTCCGAAAGACGTAGTGATGGCGGTCTTCTTTATATCGTCCTCCGCAAAAGGAATCTGGTGGAAGGGACGGACTAGATCTATCTTGGAGAATACCGCACATCCTTGGAGCTTGGAGTAAAATTCCAGGACGTGCGGGATAGGGTACCTGTCAGGGATGGTGGCAGCGTTAAGAGCCCTGTAGTCTTCGCATGCCCTCCACTCTCCTTCTTGCTGCTTGGGGACCATGTGCAGTGGAAACGCCCAAGCGCTGTCGGAAGGTCTGGCCACGCCCTGCTTGATCATGACCTGGAACTCCCTCTTGGCTACCTCCAGGCATTCAGGGGGCATCCTCCGTGGATTGGCAGCTGACTTGGTTTGATATTGAGGGGCCGTCCGTTGTCCCTCAGGTGTGCCAGCCATGGCAGGCTCCGGTACCTCACGGGTCGTACTGGTCAGGTTCTGGCTACCAACTGAAGCACTAGTGGCGGCGCAGGTGGAGGCAGCAGTGCCATCCCTGGTGACGTCAGACATTGTTTCTCTGATATTTCGGGTTGTTGTTGTTGTTGTTGGTTCAGGTTCGGTGGTAGCTTTGTTGGTGTGTCTTTCTTTATAATTAACTTTATATGGTGAAAATATGCCATTTTTCCTTCGCTCCTGGCTTGCCTTAAACGAGGAAGTTGTGTCTTCTTTATATCCTGCGATGTGGGGCACAAGTCTTCAATAATGTAAATCTGTGTTCCCTGTAGCTTAGAAAGATTTCGGATGACTGCCTCTCTATCACAAAACCTGTTGAAGGTGTCAGTGATGGGGTACTTACCGTTCTGATGGTGGTAGTGTTGTCCTACACGATAAACACACTCTGTTGAAGGTGTCAGTGATGGGGTACTTACCGTTCTGATGGTGGTAGTGTTGTCCTACACGATAAACACACTCTGTTGAAGGTGTCAGTGATGGGGTACTTACCGTTCTGATGGTGGTAGTGTTGTCCTACACGATAAACACACTCTAGCTGGATGCTTGATAGTTGTAAATTTTCTTCAAATATGCGGTTTACTTTCTTGGCTGATTGTTCCCAGGTCTCGTTAGGTTCCTCCTCAATTCCCACAAATTGTAGATTATTATGTTTGTTATAATCATCCAGGTAGCCACAGCAATCTTTAATAAGTGCAGCAATAGAATTGGAACCCACCTGCAGGTCTTCAGATAGTGTCTTGATCAGTTGTTTGTTGCCCTCGTCCTCTAACTTCAGCTGTTTCACTTGTTGTTTCAGGGTGTCAATTTCACTTTGAGAAAATTCCCGGCTAGTTCTCAAGTCATGTACGCTCGTGATACATAATTTCTGACCAGAGTGTGAGGAGCAGAAAGCTTGGAAACGCCTGGCATTGCTCATTTCCCCACCCAGTACACCTATAGAGGCTGATGAGTTCGAATGCAGGGTATGTGTGTGTGGTGCCTGCCGTTCGTCTCTGGTCAGGGATTACGTATCACGAGTGTACTATACAGTCGCGTACCACAATCTCTAACCCACCTGAGTCGAAGCCCGAGTTTTGAACTATGAGGTTTCTGGACGACAGTAGACTCAAAGCTTCTTTTGGTTCGAAATGTGTGTGGCCTCATGATGGTTTAGGTGGGCTGTCGTCCAGAAACCGCCTGCTTCTAATCTCGGGCTTCTACTCAGGTGGGCTGGGGATTGTGGTGCGTGACTGTACTGTAGATTGGAACTACTTAAACTGTTTATCAATTTCTCTCACGAATACCTCCATGACACCGAAGTAAGCTTGAACTTGCGAAACCAATATACTTTTCAGAACAGAAGTATCCATTGTCAGCTGGTTACGTTCTGGCAACGGGCAAGTAGGCTGTATGAGGTGAGGTGGAGAGCAGCAAAAAAACACGTCCACTCGCTATGGTGTCTGAGGAGAGAGAGAGAGAGAGAGAGAGAGAGAGAGAGAGAGAGAGAGAGAGAGAGAGAGAGAGAGAGAGAGAGAGAGAGAGAGAGAGAGAGAGAGAGAGAGAGAGAGAGAGAGAGAGAGAGAGAGAGAGAGAGAAGGAAAAAAAAAATAATAATAATAATAACAATAATAGTAATAATAATAATAATGATAATTTTTAATATAAACCTTGATTCTGTACTGTAAAATAATAATAATAGCAATAATAATAATGAAGTACTTTATTAATCCTTATATTTGAAGAGGTCAATTTCTCTCACACACACACACACACACACACACACACACTCTCTCTCTCTCTCTCTGTATGTATATGTGTGTGTGTGTGTGTGTTTGTTCTTACCTATTTGTATCCTTACAGGATTGAGTCCAGCTTGTAATGTACTTTATTTTAAAACCCAATTATCATATTTTTCGTTAAAGTTATGTAAGATTTTGACACACACCACTTCTGGAAATATGTTCCTTTGATCTATTACTCTATTTGGAAAACTATTTTTCTGTACATCTTTATCTCCTCTTCTTTTAATTTAGTTCTTCCTGTGTCCTCTCATTGTAGGTATTCCTTGTTGACACAAGTTTTCTATATCTATCTTTTCCTTTTCTGTGACACATTTGTAATCCATAATTATATCTCTTCTCTTTCGTTTTCTTCCAGTTTAGGTCATTTTAGTTTTTCTGTTATTTCTTCATAACTTAGTTCTCTTAGACTTGGTAACCATCTTGTTGCTGCTCTTTGTACTTTTTCTAATTTGGTGATACGTTTTTTTAAATATGGCTTCCGTACTTCTGCAACATATTGCCAATATTGCCAAGCTTCTATTGCCAATTTGCTTTTTTTCTCACTACTTCAAAAATTAATAACATTACACTTATCTGCATTAAACTCCATCTGCTATTTATTACTCCAGTTAACCATTTTGTCCAAGTCTTCTTGAAACTTGTTACAGCAGTCTTCATTTTTAATTGTTCTTTGTACCTTGGCATAATCAGCAAACATATTCATAAAAGTATCATCTGTAACATTTACTTCTATATCCTTTATATTAATTAAGAACATTATTGGTGCCAATACTGAGCCTTGAGGAACTCCACGTGTGACCTTCAGCCATGAAAAATAGTTCCCTGTTAATTCTGTTCTCATTTTTCTTCTACTAGATAAACATCTATCCCTTATAGTAGCTTTTCTTTCAAGGTAAATACTATCCACCCAACCTTCTCTCTTCCTTGTTTTTTTTTCTGATATTCTCATATAGGAACTCAGTACGTTTGTTACTTACTAATTCCAAACTAAAATTGTCTCTCTACTATCACCTCATTTTACTCCAAGTGATTAACCCAATTTCTCTCTCTCTCTCTCTCTCTCTCTCTCTCTCTCTCTCTCTCTCTCTCTCTCTCTCTCTCTCTCTCTCTCTCTCTCTCTCTCTCCCTCTCTCTCTCTCTCTCCAATGACAAGCCATAAAAATTATGTATCCAGGTCTTGTTGAAGTTACTGTATATATCTTTTAGCAAACCAGTAAACCAATTACAACGTTTATCTTGTAACAGTTACAAACCTTAAAAAAGTATCCTTGTCTTGTTGAGGTTTATAATCTTCTGACATAACAGTTAACCATTTACAAGATTTATAGTGTCAGAGTCACAAGCCATAACAAACTTCCAGGTCTTGTTGATGTATTGAATCCTCTGTATATCAGTGAGCCAGTTACAACACTTAACCTATTACAGTCAGGAACCATAATAAGAATTCAGGTCTTGTTGAAGTCTTAATACATATGACATACCAGTAAACAAATTACAACGTTTATTAGTTACAGGCCATAATAAGAATCCAGGTCTAGTTGAAGTTTTTAATAATCTGTGACACCAGTGAACCAAATACAACAAACCTTATCCCGTCTCATACTTGCTGGCACTCGTCAAATAATTCAACAGGCTATTCGAAGCAGCCCTGGATACTCATTTTGGCTCCAATCTCTCTCTCTCTCTCTCTCTCTCTCTCTCTCTCTCTCTCTCTCTCTCTCTCTCTCTCTGTGTGTACTCACTTAGTTGTACTCAGATAGTTGTACTCAGATAGTTGTGTTCTACAGGATATGAGCTGGGCACGGACTGTCCTGTCTCCATGTCTATACTTATCAAGCTTCCCTTTAAATGACTGAATGCTCACTGCTTCTACTATTTCCCTATCCTATCCAATCCACTCATCCACACACCTATACGGAAAACTGTATTTCTTTACATCTTTCCGGCATCTAATCTTTTTCAGCTACTTACCATAGCCTCTACGCTCTCTCTCGTCCTTATTAACCAAAAAGTTCTCTCTATCTGTCCACTCTATTCCTTTCATATAATTATATAACGTTATCAAGTCTCCTCTCGTGGTTGTAGTCATTGTATTCTTATGGGTCCCGCCTACCCGTATGTATTGTTGCCTGCCTGTTGATTGACGCTACGGCGCAATTAATAAGAAAAAAAAAAAAAAAAAAAAGTCTCCTCTCCTCCTCCTTTCCTTCAATGTGGACAACCCCAATCGTTCAAGTCTCTCCTTGTATGGCAAGTCTGTTAAGGTGGTAATTTTTTTTTGGTACATTTTGGTACATTTCCTCCAAAGTATGCTAGGAAACAGGATCAGAAGAGCAAAAATAATGGTGTTCTGTTGCTCGGAATAGTTTGGAGGATTCAGTTGCTCCAGAATTACCAACACCAAACTCCTCCCTTAATCTCTGTGTCATTTTTGTTGCTGCTCTCTGTATCCTCTCCAACTTCTTAATGTGCTTCTTTTTATGTGGGGCCCATGCACACTACTGCTGCATATTCCAACTGAGGTCGAATGATTGACTCTACAGTAACAACTTCTTTACCATCACCACGAACGTCTATATAATGAAAAGCCATTCTCATATATACCACCATTCTGTACTCCGTGCATGTTATTCTGTTAATGTGTTTCTCTGGTGAGAGTGAGTTTTGAATAGTCATCCCCAAATCCTTTTCCTCGGGTGCCGTTTGTATTGCCTACCCACCCATGCTGTAATTTCCTGATGGCCTCCTATTACTATTTCCCATTTCCAATACCTTGCATTTCTTAGCATTAAATTTCATTTCCCAATCCTGGCTCCCCTTGTGAATCTTGTTCAAATCCTCCTATAATTCGTCACAACTCCTTGCATCCTCTATCCTTTTCATTATCTTAGCGTCGTCTGCAAACAGACTTGTATAGCTTTCGACACCTTTCACCATGTCATTAACATATACAACAAACATAATCGGTCCCACCACTGAACCTTATGGTACTCTCCTTACAACTTCTCTTCATATTGACTTCAGACCCCTGACTACTGTACTCATCTGCCTCCCTACCAAATAATCCTTCATCCATTCCAGGAGCCTTCCCTGTACTTCACCAAAATTTTCCAACTTCCACATCAACCTCCTGTGAGGAACTTTATCAAATGCCTTCTTTAAATCCTGATAAACACAAGCGACCCATCCTTCCCTCTCCTGTACCCCATCAATTACCCTCGAGTAAAAACTCAATAAATTTGTGATGCATGATTTCCCCTTCCTGAATCCTAATTGGGCTTTAGTTATGCTATTTGTACTTTCCAAGTGTTTTACTCATTCATTCCTTATTACACCCTCGCATAGCTTGCACTTGTTATTGACACTGACCTGTAATTTAGAGGATCTTCCTTATTACATTCTTTATATAAAGGCACTATGTGTGCTCTCTTCTACTTCGTTGGAACTTTACCCTCCTGTAGGCTACTCTCTATGATACTGTAGACTGGCAATAATAACTGTTCATTACATTCCTTAATTAAGAATCATACCTACAATTCCATCCGGACCTTCCTCTTTTCTTCCATCCAGTCTATTCATTCTATCCAGTAGATTTTCCCTCTCCACCTTTATGTCCCCCAGCATAACCTTCCCTCTGTCCTCTCTATTCCTATCAAACTCACTCTCTCTTGTAAATACCTCTTGGAATTTCTTCTTCATAACTTCTCAAATATTCTAATCATCTTCACCCTCCATGTTTAGCCTCTTGATTCCAACCTTCTGTTTCATTTTTCCATTTATAAACCTATGTAACAGTTTAGGTTCTTTTATACATTTATCCACGATATCTTTTTCATAATTTTTCTCCGCCTCTTTTCTTGCCTCAACATAACTATTTCTTGCCTTTTTAAATGCCTCTCTATTTTTCTGTGTATTCCTCCTCCGCATTCTATTCCAGGCTTCCTCCTTTCTGAATCTTGCTGTCTCACATTGTCCAGTGAACCATTCTTTTTTCTTCAGTTTACTTATCTTATATTTTGATACAGTCACCAGCACTAATAAATATTCAGGTGTGCCTACAATAAGATCTCCATTGGAATTACTTCGTTGGTGAATTTGGTTTGTTCAAAGCTTCAACCAGAGCTGTATACTTATTAGTGCTCGTGACTGTACATACTTAGATTCTCTTTCCGTATATATTTTTCCAAATATATGGTATTTTCTCTGCATACTTCCAGCATCCACCAGCTCCATCCAGTCTGTACCCCAAAATAACTTTCTTTGGTTTCTAAACTCAGTCCTTCCATAATTCAACTTATTCTCCCTATGTGCTTTATCCCTCACATCTACACCTCCCTCTAATATTTCTAACTCAATAAGTACGCTCGCAATCCAAAATATGTATCCAGGCTTCCTTTGAATAGCCTGATCGAGTATTAATATAGCGAGCTTAAGCAAATATGAAACAGGATAAGCGTTGTCATTGTTTCACTAGTATATCAACTGATTTAAAACTTCAACAAGACCTGGATACAAATTTTGGATTCCGAGTGTTCATCATCACTTTTGTCTAGCAGACTTTTGTATGTGATGTCTGCTATTACATCCGCCTCCCTAGTGAACACCAGATGGAGCATTGATGGCTCGTCTGTTCCTCTATACCTAGTTTTTTCTGTCACCCATTTTGTCATCATATTCTCCACTGTCAGTTCGAGTAATGCCGCTCCCCATGAATCTGGTTTACCCATTGTATCCTTTCTCGTGCTGTTTCATTACTTTGTAGTGTACATACCACATGTTTGTATTAGTAACTCCTCAAATGTACCAGGTACTACTCGCATGAATATATTGTTAAAGTCAGGAAATATAGCTCTCCGCTGATGGAATGTTATCACTCATCCTACCATAGCAAATAAACGGACTAATTACTGCTAAGAAATGCACCCCAAACATCTCACAGTTCTTGCATAGGATATTAAGAGACAACCTTAGTTGCACACGCAACATTTTGTTGACCTCCTGAGTGACACATCTCCTGACTAGCAGCCCACAACCACTGGCTCGCTAGTTATTTTTTGGACAACTCGCTTTAGTTGTCTCCTCTCCTTTGCTACTTCTCACTTTCACTGCATCTCTGCCTGCCGCCACAACATTCCTCCTTCCCCTCAGCAATTCTACCCAGCCTGCCTGCCACTGCCTCCAGCCTGCCACCACCGCCTCCAGCCTGCCTGCCGCCGCCTCCAGCCTACCTGCCGCCGCCGTCTCTCTCTCACTGCTAACTTAGCATACCTACTTCTTCCTCCATTACTCACCTCACCTACTTCTTCCTCCATTACTCACCTTACCTGAAGCTGCCTATTTCTTCCTCCACTACTCACCTTACCCGACGCTGTTCATTCCCTACATTTCTAACCTACCTACCTTACCCGCAGCCGCCTTTCCCTCCCAACCTCACCCGTTGCAGTCTATCTCTTCTAACCCCACCTGTCGCTGCCTTTTTCCACATTCACCATGTCTGAACCTCAAGACATCTCTGACACCATTCCCACCATCTCTAACTTCCATGCTCCCACCTTCTCTTCTCACAACCCTACCCTATGGTTCACCATTCTTGAAGTCAACTTCAGAGCACACCGCATCACCTCCAGTCATAAGAAGTTCAGTGCCACCACCACCCTCCTGCCTTCTGAAGTCCTCGCCCAACTCTTTGATTCTGTCAGCTGCCTGCACCAGTGACACTCCCTACGAAGACCATCACCACACGTGTTGAAGCTTCTCTCTCTACTCGACTCCAGAAACTTCTCTCCAAGGAAGAGCTAGGATATGAAAAACCTACCGACCTCCTCCGACGGATGAAGAAACTCATCAGTACCCACCAGCAGTCCTTCGACACCACCATCCTCACCCACCTCTTCTACCAGCGCCTCCCGCAGACCATCCAACACAACCTCATCACAGTTAAAGGCAAGTTACCCCTTGAAGACCTTGCCCTGCTTGCAGATGAGTTCATGGACACCATCCTAAATGACACAACCATCTGCCACATCACCTCATCAAACGAAATCACCCAACTCAAGGACTTCATCTCCAGCCTGGAACTACAAGTAAGTGAGTTGACAATTCAAGTACAACAACAGTCTCGTGCCCGCTCTCCAACTCCACGACGCCACAGGTTCTGCAGCAGAGACTCCCGCAACAACTCCAACAACTCCACCAACTCCAACAGTAACAGTATGTGCTTCAGTCATAATCGTTTTGGTCAAAATGTACACCATTGCCAGGAACCCTGTTCATTTAATTCGGAAAACGACACCAGCAGTCACTAGTGGTCCATAGTGCCTGCAAACGGAAGTCCACACTCTTCCAAATCTGAGATCCACTCAACCATAAGTTTTTCTTAGTAGACACAGGCGCCGAGATTAGTGTTCTCTCTGCTACAGCCAGCCAAAGGAGACTACCACCCATCATTTCACTCTTTGCAGCCAACGTTTCCACCATACCAGTCGACACCAACCTTACCCTCAAGGTTGAACTCCATCTATGACGAGCGTTTGAGTGGGCCTTCTACGTCTCTGATGTCTCCCAACCCATACTTGGTGCTGACTTCCTCACACACTACAATCTCTCCATCAACCTCAAGACCCGCAAGTTGTACGATCCACTCACCAGAATATCCGCCAACACTTCGATCGCCAAAGGTTCAAGCACACAGCTGTCTTCAGCTAACAACAGGTATGCATCCTTACTCAAGTCTTACCCCTCTCTTACATAGCCATACTCTGCAGTCACGCCAGCCAAGCACCACGCCCTTCACTACATGGAGACCACTGAAGCCCCCACCTATGTCAAGGCCAGAAGTCTCGCCCCTGAACGGTATAAACTTGCCAAGGCTGAATTCGAGTCCTTCCTCGACTGAGGTATCATCCAAACAAGTTCAAGCAACTGGGCTTCTCCACTCCACATTGTTAACAAGAAGAACGGTGACATCAGACCCTCCGGCAACTACAGAGCACTTAACAGTAAGACTATTATAGACAGATACCCTATCCCTAACATCCAAGATTTATCTTCCCAACTTACTGGCATAACCATCTTTTCTAATCTCGACCTCGTCAAAGCCTTCCACCAATTCCCTGTGAACCCTGATGATATTCCTAAAACAGCCATCATCACCCATTTTGGTTTATTTATATATGTCAGGATGCCCTTTGGTCTCAAGAACTCTGCACAGACCTTCCAGAGATTTATCGACAAAGTACTACGCGGACTGCCCTTCTGCTTCGCCTATGTTAACGTCCTCATCGCCAGCCCCGACGAAAAAACTCACCAGCAACATCTTACACAGGTATTTGAGAGATTCCAAACTTACGGTATACCGGTACAACTTAACACTGCCAAGTCCTCCTTCAGTGTCAACTCTACCCAATTCCTTGGACACACTGTTTCCTCCTCTGGTATCTCTCCCACACCTTCAAGACAGGAAGCCATCCAGCAGTTCCCAAGACCCAAGACTCAATGCGAACTAAAACGCTTCCTGGGAATGCTCAACTACTACAACAGGTTCATCCCACACTGTGCAGCACTCCTTCAGCCTGCAAGAGAGGTCAGTCAATAACACTAACATGGACAGACACTACCGAGCAAGCCTACACCAATGCTACCAACGCCATTGGAGAAGCCACCTCCCACTGCTTCCCTACTCCAGATGCCATTACAGCCATCTGCACTGACGCATCTGACACAGGTATGGGTGCCATCCTACAGCAACACCACGATGATGACTGGAAGCCGCTCGCCTTCTTCTCCAAGAAACTATCTCCAGCGGAATCAAGATACAGTGCTTTCGACAGAGAACTTCTCGCCATCTATAAAGCCATCAAACACTTCCGTTACTTCCTTGAAGGTAGGCTTTTTCATGTTTTGACTGATCACAAACCTCTCGCCTCCACATTCAACAACAAGAACTCCTACACACCAAGACAAGTACGCCACACTTCTTACATTTCACAATTACCCACTGACATTCGGTATATCAAAGGTGAAAACGTGCCTGCAGACACCCTCTCACGTTCGCGCAACTCAGCAACCCTCATCAACTACGCCGCTATCACCGCCCATCAAACTGATGACCCAGAGTTGACGCAACTCCCAGCGAACCCCACCCTGCAAATGAAAAAGGTTGACTACCCCGGCACTAATGTTTCTCTCTTCGCAGACTCTTCCACTGGTTCTCTCTGCCCTTATGTTCCTAAGAATCACAGATTCCTCTTCTTCTCCCAACTCCACAGTCTCTCCTACCCAGGTATTCGTGCTTCTCAACAAACACACCAAGTCGCCTCCAGCAACCTTCCTACCGCCTTCTGCTAAGTTTGACCACGTTCACATCGACCTGGTAGGTCCCCTTCCTCCCTCTGAAAATTGCAGATACCTCCTCACCTGTGTGGACCGCTTCACCAGATGGCCAGAAGTGTCACCTCTCACCGTCATCAACACCACCACTGTTGCCAAAGCCTTCATCTCCACCTGGATCTCCCGCTATGGTGTCCCTCTCACCATTATATCTGACAAATGATTATATCACTTAATTCCGTTACTTGAGTGCTCATTTGTTTGACCCTCTACCCTATCCTAACCTAACCTAACCTAACCTAACCTAACCTAACCTATCCTAGCCTAACCTACCCTAACCTATCCTAACCTAACCTAACCTACCCTAACCTAACCTAAGCTAACCTAAGCTAACATATCCTAACCTAACCTAACCTAACCTAAGCTACCGTAACCTAACCTAACCTAACCTACCCTAACCTAAGCTAACCTAACCTAACCTACCCTAACCTAACTTAACCTAACCTAACCTAATCTCATCTATAGCCTGTTCTACGCTAAGCATAATTTAATCTTGGTCTAACCTAACCTATAATGACTTAATCTAACTTCATCCAGCTTAAAACTAACCATCTCTACTTGGTACACACACACACACACACACACACACACACACACACACTTACTTTAAATACTTAACCAACCAACCAACCACTGCATCATATACACACACACACACACACACACACACACACACACACACACACACAATTACTTTAAATACTAACCAACCAACCACTGCATCACACACACACACTTTAAATACTAACCAACCAACCACTGCATCACACACACATACTTTAAATACTAACCACACACACACACACACACACACACACTAACTACTAACCAACCACTCATTTGTCCATCTTATTCCTTAATAACACCTTTACTTCCTTCATCTCTTGTACCATTTCCTTCCATCTCTTGAAATTCTCCTCAATATTTTATTCCATTTGTGTAACCCTTTTAATTTGAAGTTCATATTCTCTTCCTTTCCCTTTATTATCCCTCCCTTCTTCACCTCTCTCTGTTGTATCATCTGATGTTCCTTTTTGACTAGTATTTCTCCCAGCCATGTTTAGCTAAATTCACTTTCGTCACCGACGCTTTCAGTACTTTTTATTTCTTACTTTAAGGAACCCTGTGTTGTAGTCAGAAAATTGAAGATAAAAGAGTCCTCCAAACATTGCCACGAAACACCACATAATGGAAGGAGCTTGTTTCGTGGCATGGTCAGGAGGAATCAGAAGCCTTCAATTTTCATACACACACATACACACACACACACACACCTATATGGAAAGAGGTTGTTTGTTTCGTGGCATAGACAGGAGGAATCAGAAGCCTCCAATTTACACACACACACACACACACCTATATGGAAAGAGGTTGTTTGTTTCGTGGCATAGACAGGAGAAATCAGACGCCACCAATTTTCCTACACGATCACAGGGTTCTTAATAAACAAAGGAGGACTGATAATAAAACACTGATCTGCAGAAAAAAATTCAAACTTTTTGTTTTTATTAAATCACAGGTTACAATCAAAGCAAATAATTCCAACAAAATATTCCCAGCAATATCAGGCCACAATTATTTTTTACTCTACTGGCATTATTTCCTGGCATACTTTAGGTGAATCAAGGTATTCCAATGTACACTTGAGCTCGTAAATTCTCGACCACGTCCTCAAAATGTTTATGTCATCTGAGCTGGTAACACTGTTTGGGGAAGGTGTCATTATAGGTGAAAGATTGTATTATGTCTCTCTACTATGTTTATGTCATCTGAGCTGGTAACACTGTGTAGGGAAGGTGTCATTATAGGTGAAAGATTGTATTATGTCTCTCTACTATGTTCCACCTACTCTGATTCCTCCCCAAATAAGTGTTACCAGCTCAAATGGCATAAACATCTAAACACGTGGTCCCAAATAAGTGTTACCAGCTCAAATGGCATAAACATCTAAGCACGTGGTCCCAAATAAATGTTACGAGCTCAAATGGCATAAACATCTAAGTAGATGGTCCCAAATAAATGTTACCAGCTCAAATGACATAAACATCTAAGTACGTGGTCGCGAATTTACGAGCTCGGGTGCACAGACACAATCAAATATCCACCGACACATTCCTCCCATCGTAGTAAATATCTTTGTAATAAAGAACAACACGTCTATGATTTTGCAGCACCTCATAATGATAATAATAATAATAATCTTGGTAATAAAGAACAACACGTGTATGATTTTGCAGCACCTCATAATAATAATAATAATAATCTTGGTAATAAAGAACAACACGTGTATGATTTTGCAGCACCTCATAATAATAATAATAATAATCTTGGTAATAAAGAACAACACGTGTATGATTTTGCAGCACATAATAATAATAATAATAATAATAATAATCTTTGTAATAAAGAACAACACGTGTATGATTTTGCAGCACCTCATAATAAAAATAATAATTGAGGGGGTTGAGTTGACATAAGGTGTTGTTGTATGATTATATTTTGATATGATACTGATTAAATGTACATGATGGAAGGAAAGTGTCGTTGGTTATTTGATTGTGGCTGTACACACACACACACACACAAACACATAATAAAAACAGCAGCATATACAACATCAGTAAGGATCAATAAGCAATAACTGATACACATTCGGTTACATTGAAACATACAGTGGTGGTCAATAAATCATCCATATAAGAGTAACTCACGTCAGATTTTGACAGCTTCCCTCTGTTCCTTAGTTGATAAACTTTCCAATAAATAGGTTAAGTACCATCGTTTAATTTAATACAAGTAGCTATATACTACTTAAAACAATAACACACACACACAGACAGACACACACACATACACACACACGTTAAGTACCATCGATTAATTTAATACAAGCAGCTATATACTACTTAAAACAATAACACACACACACACACACAGACAGACACACACACATACACACACACGTTAAGTACCATCGTTTAATTTAATACAAGCAGCTATACACTACTTAAAACAATAACACACACACACACAGACAGACACATACACATACACACACAGGTTAAGTACCATCGTTTAATTTAATACAAGCAGCTATACACTACTTAAAACAATAACACACACACACACACAGACAGACACACACACATACACACACAGGTTAAGTACCATCGTTTAATTTAATACAAGCAGCTATACACTACTTAAAACAATAACACACACACACACAGACAGACACACACACATACACACACACGTTAAGTACCATCGTTTAATTTAATACAAGCAGCTATACACTACTTAAAACAATAACACACACACACACAGACAGACACACACACATACACACACACGTTAAGTACCATCGTTTAATTTAATACAAGCAGCTATACACTACTTAAAACAATAACATTACATGTGAACATGAAAACATTAGACAGCAAATTGTTATAAAGTTACGTATAATATTATGTGGATGATTATTTTTGACCACGACTGTACATAGGGTCGATTCCACAGTGGTTCGTAGTGGTTTGTAAGCATGCGAACGAAAGAATCTTAGCCGTGTAAATTACTTTTTGCTGAATTATTTAATGAATTTGATGAGTAAACTATGCTGTGATCATCATTATCTAACTGTTTGATAGATATTGTGAATGCAGATACTCAGCTTTTGGTAAATAATAATTCCTTACAAGTGTGGTTTGTTAGGAAGCTAACAAACAAATATAACTGTGGAATCGATCCTTTATAGTACTGTCAAAACACAACATTTTCCTTCTTGTAACACAACATTTATAGGACAACTAAGTGTGACATTTTAAACACTAGTATTATGGTCAAAGAAACAAAGTATGATAACTGTCTACTGTGAATTAATTAATTACTTGAAGACAAAACAAGAACATTCTGACACTGTATGGTACCTCTGTTAATTAATTAAGGACCCTGTGATCGTGTATAAAATTGGAGACTTCTGATTCCTCCTGACCATGCCACCAAACAACCTCCTTCCCTATAGGTGTGTGTGTTTCGTGGCAATATTGGAAGGACTAATTTCTCTCCAACTTTTAGACTACATCACTGGATCCCTTAAGGTGGTGTGGGGGTAGGGGACAGGCTTGGGGGGAGGGGGGGTGGACTGGGGGTGGGAGTGGGAATAGGAGGACAGGCTTGGGGTGGGTAGAAAGCCTGTCCCCTATTCCCGTGCCTCACTAACCCCCTCCCAAGCCTATCCCCCTACTCCCGCATCCCCCAAAGCCTTTCCCCCTATTCCCGCACCTCCCTAACCCCCTCCCAAGCCTATCCCCCTACTCCCGCACCCCCCAAAGCCTTTCCCCCTATTCCCGTACCTCCCTAACCCCCTCCCAAGCCTATCCCCCTACTCCCGCACCCCCCAAAGCCTTTCCCCCTATTCCCGCACCTCCCTAACCCCCTCCCAAGCCTATCCCCCTACTCCCGCACCCCCCAAAGCCTTTCCCCTTATTCCCGTACCTCCCTAACCCCCTCCCAAGCCTATCCCCCTACTCCCGCACCCCCCAAAGCCTTTCCCCCTATTCCCGTACCTCCCTAACCCCCTCCCAAGCCTATCCCCCTACTCCCGCACCCCCCAAAGCCTTTCCCCCTATTCCCGCGCCTCCCTAACCCCCTCCCAAGCCTATCCCCCTACTCCCGCACCCCCCAAAGCCTTTCCCCCTATTCCCGCGCCTCCTTAAGGGTGAATATTGAATCAATCTCCCAATATGTTGTGACAGGCAAAGAGGAAAATATATATACACCATTATATCATCCTTATTCTTAACACTGTATATAATTATGATATAGGTTAGGTTAGGTTAGGTTAGGTTAGGTTAGGTTAGGTTGGGTTGGGTTGGGTTAGGTTAGGTTAGGTTAGGTTGGGTTGGGTTGGGTTGGGTTGGGTTGGGTTAGGTTAGGTTAGGTTAGGTTAGGTTAGGTTAGGTTAGGTTAGGTTAGGTTAGGTTAGGTTAGGTTAGGTTAGGTTAGGTTAGGTTAGGTTGGGTTGGGTTGGGTTAGGTTAGGTTAGGTTAGGTTAGGTTAGGTTAGGTTGGGTTAGGTTAGGTTGGGTTGGGTTATATGATCCTTATTCTTAACACTGTATATAATTATGATATATGTGTTGTGTTAATATACTATTAAAGAAACCAACCACTACCACTACCAATACTACTACTACTACTAATACTACTACTACTACCACCATCACTACCACCACCATCACTACCATCACCATCAGTACCACCACCATCACTACCATCACCATCACTACCATCACCATCACCACCACCACCATCACTACCATCACCATCACTACCACCACCACCACCACCACCACCACCACCACCACCACTACCACCATCATCACCACCACCACCACCACCACCATCACCACTACCATCATCACTACCACTACTACCACCATCATCACTACCAACATCTGGTACTTGTGGTCGTACATAAAGAAGTAGAGCCAGCCTACGAAACATAGGAGCAAGGTACAACATAATGTTAATATTCACAAACTCAATACAAGAGAAGTATATAATTACAGATATCAACATGGCTAACACCAAGGTCACTACTTCCAGCCTCGGCAAATACAATGCCACATTCAGGATTTCTGCTTTCCATACCTGGTCACACATCGTTATGTTTTGTGTTGAGTTTGTATCTTGTTCAGAGTCAGTTGTGTTCAGTTCATGGTCAGACAATTCCTTTTCGATTTCCGTAATGTCTTTTTCAATGTCCGTAGTATCTTGCATCATGTCTGAAATATTAACACATATGTTGAGTATTTAGAGAGAGAGAGAGAGAGAGAGAGAGAGAGAGAGAGAGAGAGAGAGAGAGAGAGAGAGAGATATATTAACACCCATGTTGAGTATAAGAGAAAAAGAGATAGAGAGAGAGTGTGAGAAATATTAACACTCATGTTGAGTATAAGAGAGAGAGAGAGAGAGAGAGAGAGAGAGAGAGAGAGAGATATAATAACTATCTCATTATCTTATCATTATAATTATATTTACTTATACTGTGAACAAGGTATTATTTCTTAACACTATAAATGCTCTTTAAGTGTGTGTGTGTGTGTGTGTGTAATCCAATGAGTTGTCTGTTTGTTGATGTGTGTGTGTGTGTGTGTGTGTGTGTGTGTGTGTGTGTGTGTGTATATATAATCCAATGAGTTGT
>JAWQEG010007027.1:2500-25000 GCA_033782935.1 Petrolisthes cinctipes
TGTCTGTGTGTTAACACCTCAGGTAGGCTGAGAAACACAATGTACAAATGTTGTGAAGGAATAGATGTTGTTATAGTGTTGTCTGTGTGTTAACTAAGGTTAGGATGGAAGGTACAACTGAATAGTGTGTGTGTGTACACACAGTGGACTACAGTCCATCAGTTAAAACTGTGTGTGTATGTGTGGCTTAATGTGAACCAAGGTGTATTCCTCTCACTGTGTGCCTCAACTCCTCACATCAATGGCCACCGTCAAAAGTTAAATAATTTCATCTTTTGACAGAGAGACGGCAGCCATGATTGTTGACCACTGTTGAGTGTATTCTCCTGACACAGGTCACAAGTAAGATGTATGTATATATGTATGTTATGTATATATATATATGTATATGTACAGTATAAATAAACGTATATATATATATATAATATTTACCTTTACCCAGACCTCTAGACTCGCTGAATATTTTGAGTGAGATATATATGTATGTATATAAGCGTGTACGGTATGTATATATATATGTGTGTATGTTCAGTATGTATAAACGTATATATATAATATTTACCAACTTAACCCAGACCTCTAGATTCACTGGATATCCTTAGTGAGATATCATCACCAGAGTTGAGTTTAGCCTTGAACCGATCAAGAGGTGACGGTCTGGTGAATCCTTATCAACCTTTAATACTTGTTCCATTACTAACCTGTAAAGAAAATTGATTAGTGTTAGTATGCTCTCTTACTAACCTGTCAAGATAAGTTAGTGTTAGTGTAACCTATGTATATAATTAATTAGGGTTAGTGTGTGTCGTTACTAACCTAGAAGGAAAATTGATTAGGGTTAGTATGCGTTCTTACTTAGTGTGTTCCATTACTAATCTGTAAAGAAAATTTATTAGGGTTAGTGTGTGTTGTTACTAACCTATAGAGCAGTTGTTCTCAAACTGTGTTCCGCGGAACCCCAGGGTTCCGCGGCAAAAAATTACAACTTTTCAGAGTAGAGAATAATACCACTAACTTTTAGAGTAGAGTAAAAAAAAAAAAAAAAAAAAAAACTTTTTATATATTTTTAGAATAGTTAAAAAAAAAAACACCACTAACTTTTTGGAATAGAGTAGTGCCATATCTGACGATGTGGTGAGTATTGCCTCCATGACGGTAATACAATGGTCAGCTTGTGAACCCAAGTGTAACAACACTAATAACTTTTTACAATAGAGAATGAAAAAAAAAAAAAAAAAAAAAAAACACTAACTTTTTGGAGTAGGGTAGTGAAAAAAAAAAAAAAAAAAAAAGTTTTCGAGTAGAGTAAAAAAAAAAAAAACTAACTTTTTAGAGTAAAGTAGAAAAAAAAGCACTAACTTTCTATAACTTTTTGGAGTAAAGAAAAAAAAAAAAAAAAATTCACTAACTTCTTATAATTTTTTTTTTTAGTTTTAGAGTCAAGTAGAATAAAACCACTAACTTTTTGGAATAGAGTAGAAAAATCACTAACTTTCTATAACTTTTTGGAGTAGAGTAAAAAAAAAAAAAAAAATAAAAAAAAAAAAATAAAATAAAAAAACGGAAAAAAAAAAAAATCACTAACTTTTTATAATTTTTTTTTTGAGTTTTAGAATAGAGTAGAAAAAAACCACTAACTTTTTTGAGTAGAGTAGTGCCATATCAGACGACGTGGCGAGTATTGCCTCCATGACGGTAATACAATGGTCGGCTTGTGAACCCAGATGTAACAACACTTCATTCTTCTTGTCAAGTTGTTCTTGTTTATTGTTGCAAACCTCACGTAGCAACTCAAACAGTGTGTTGCCACGTTGACGGATTATCTCAATGAATCTGCAACAAAAATTATGATAAGTATGCAATTGTAGCTCTATTTGCAACATAAACAATGATAAATATGTAACTGTAGTTTTTTCTGCAACACAAATAATAATTATAAATATGTAACTGTAATTTTATCTGCATTGAAAACAATTATGAATATGCAACAGTAATTTTATTTGCAACACAAATAATTATAAATATGCAATGTGTTGTTGTTGTTGTAATTTTAACTTCTAAATATGTAACTGTAATTTTATCTGCAACTCAAATAGTGTGTTGCCACGTTGACGGATTATCTCAATGAATCTGCAACATAAAAAACAACGTAGGCAATGATAAATATGCAATGTGTTGTTGTTGTTGTAATTTTATGTGCTAAATAAGTAACAGTAATTTTATCTGTTAAATATGTAATTGTAATTTTATCTGTAACACAAATAATAATAAATATGTAATGTGTTGTTATTGTTGTTGTAATTTCATGTTTTTGTTGTAATCTCACGTAGCAACTCAAATAGTGTGTTGCCACGTTGACGAATTATCTCAATGAATCTGCAACAAAAGCGATGATAAATATGCAATGTGTTGTTGTTGTTGTTGTAATTTTAACTTCTATATATGCAACTATAATTTTATCTGCAACTCAAATAGTGTGTTGCCACGTTGACGGATTATCTCAATGAATCTGCAACACAAATGATAATAAATATGCAACTGTAGTTTTTTCTGCAACACAAATAATTATAAATATGTAACTGTAATTTTATCTGCTAAATATACAATGATAAATATGCAACAGTAATTTTATTTGCAACATAAACAATGATAAGTATGCAATGTTTTGTTGTTGTTGTTGTTGTAATTTTATCTGCTAAATATGTAACTGTATTTTTATCTGCTAAATATACAATGATAAATATGCAATTGTAGTTCTATTTGCAACAAAAACAATGATAAATATGCAATGTGTTGTTGTTGTTGCAAACCTCACGTAGCAACTCAAACAGTGTGTTGCCACGTTGACGGATTATATCAATGAATCTGCAACAAAAATTATGATAAGTATGTAATTGTAGCTCTATTTGCAACATAAACAATGATAAATATGTAACTGTAGTTTTTTCTGCAACACAAATAATAATTATAAATATGTAACTGTAATTTTATCTGCTAAATATACAATGATAAATATGCAACTGTAATTTTATTTGCAACATAAACAATTATAAATATGCAATGTGTTGTTGTTGTTGTTGTAATTTTAACTTCTAAATATGTAACTGTAATTTTATCTGCATCAAAAACAATTATAAATATGTTACTGTAATTTTATCTGTTAAATATGTAATTGTAATTTTATCTGCAACACAAATAATTATAAATATGCAACTGTAATTTTGTAATATATTGTGTTGTTGTTGTTGTTGCAATTTCACGTAGCATCTCAAACAGTGTGTTGCCACGTTGACGGATTATCTCAATGAATCTGCAACGTAGACGATGATAAATATGCAACAGTATATGCAATAGTAATTTTATCTACAACACAAATAATTATAAATATGCAACTGTAATTTTATCTCCTAAATATGCAACTGTAATTTTATTTGCAACATAAACAATTATAAATATGCAATGTGTTGTTGTTGTTGTAATTTTATCTGTTAAATATGTAACAGTAATTTTATCTGCAACACAAACAATGATAAATATGCAACAGTAATTTTATCTGCAACACAAACAATGATAAATATGCAACAGTAATTTTATCTGCAACACAAACAATGATAAATATGCAACAGTAATTTTATCTGCAACACAAACAATGATAAATATGCAACAGTAATTTTATCTGCAACACAAACAATGATAAATATGCAACAGTAATTTTATCTGCAACACAAACAATGATAAATATGCAACAGTAATTTATCTGCAACACATTTAAAATAATAGTCAACAAAATACAACAATACTCACGTTTTCATTCGAGTTAGGGGGTTTAGGGGGGTGCGGGAATAGGGGGACAGGCTTGGGGAGGGGGTTTGGGGGTGCGGGAATAGGGGGCAGGCCTGGGGTTTTTTTTTGGGGGTGCGGGAATAGGGGGACAGGGTTGGGGGTTGGGGGGTTTGAGGGGTGCGGGAATAAGGGGACAGGCTTGGGGGGGTTTAGGGGGGTGTGGGAATAGGGGGCAGGCTTGGGGGGGTGCGGGAATAGGGGGACAAGCTTGAGGAGGGGGGTAGAATGCCTGTCCCCGCATTCCCCTACTCCCGCACCCCCCAAAACCCCCCCCCCAAGCCTGCCCCATACTCCCGCACCCCCTAACCCCCCCCCCCCAAGCCTGCCCCATATTCCCGCACCCCCCAAAACCCCCCCCCCCAAGCCTGCCCCATATTCCCACACACCCCAAACCCCCCCCCCAAGCCTGTCCCCCTACTCCCGCACCCCCCAAAACCCCCCCCAAGCCTGTCCCCCTACTCCCGCACCCCCCCAAAAACCCCCCCAAGCCTGCCCCATATTCCCGCACCCCCCAAAACCCCCCAAACCCATACAAAATACAACCATACTCACGTTTCCACCAATCTATTAATATCAGCTTGGACAGATTCTTGTTTAGTAATAATACAACATAATACAACACAACAACAACATAATACAACATAATACAACATACAACAACATAATACAACATAATACAACACAAAATACAACCATACTCACGTTTCCACCAATCTATTAATATCGGCTTGGACAGATTCTTGTTTAGTAAGAATTTGTTGTCTCCTTTCTTACTAATACAACAACAACACAATAATACAACAACATACAACATAATACAACACAGAATACAACCATACTCACGTTTCCACCAATCTATTAATATCGGCTTGGACAGATTCTTGTTTAGTAATAATTTGTTGTCTCCTTTCTTACTAATACAACATACAACAACATAATACAACAACACAATACAACATAATACAACACAGAATACAACCATACTCACGTTTCCACCAATCTATTAATATCGGCTTGGACAGATTCTTGTTTAGTAATAATTTGTTGTCTCCTTTCTTCCTAATGTCGTGTAGGAATTGTTTCATGTGTGTTGGGGGGTTTAGGGGGGTGCGGGGAATAGTGTGGGCAGGCTTGTGGGGGTGCGGGAATATGGGGCAAGCTTGGGGGGGGGGTTTGGGGAGTGCGGGAATAGGGGGACAAGTTTGGGGAGGGGTAGAATGCTTGTCCCATATTCCCGCATTCCCCCTACTCCCGCACCCCCCAAAACCCCCCCCCCAAGCCTGCCCCATACTCCCGCACCCCCCTAACCCCCGCCCAAGCCTGCCCCATACTCCCGCACCCCCCAAACCCCCCCCCCCAAGCCTGCCCCATACTCCCCGCACCCCCCTAATTACAACAGAATACAACAATACTCACGTTTCCACCATCTATTAATATCGGCCTGTCCCCCTACTCCCGCACACCCCAAAACCCCCCCCCCCCAAGCCTGCCCCATACTCCCGCACCCCCCAACCCCCCCCCCAAGCCTGCCCCATACCCCCGCACCCCCCTAATTACAACAAAATACAACCATACTCACGTTTCCACCAATCTATTAATATCGGCTTGGACAGATTCTTGTTTAGTAATAATTTGTTGTCTCCTTTCTTACTAATACAACAACATAATACAACATACAACAACATAATACAACATAATACAACACAGAATACAACCATACTCACGTTTCCACCAATCTATTAATATCGGCTTGGACAGATTCTTGTTTAGTAATAATTTGTTGTCTCCTTTCTTACTAATACAACATACAACAACATAATACAACATAATACAACATAATACAACACAGAATACAACAACCATACTCACGTTTCCACCAATCTATTAATATCGGCTTGGACAGATTCTTGTTTAGTAATAATTTGTTGTCTCCTTTCGGCTACAAGTTGTTTAGCATTTTCTATGTAGCCTCTTTTCTTCCTTATGTCGTGTAGGAATTGTTTCATGCGTTCCCGAGTCAGTGTTGCCATTTCCTCGGAGAATTTGTATTTGTGTTCGCGGTGGTCGGTGAGTTGGCAGTCGCGGCAGGTGAGTTGGTCACAGGTCTGGCAGTACAAGTTGAGTTTCTCCTGTAAATGGAAATGTGTGTGTGTAAATGTGTGTGTGTAATTTGTGTGTGTGTAAATGTGTATGTGTGTGTGTAAATGTGTGTGTGTAAATGTGTATAATATTATGTAATGTGTAATTTGTACGTGTAATGTGTAAATTTTATGTGTGTAATATTATGTGTGTGTGTAAATGTAAATGTGTGTGTGTAATTTGTATGTGTAAATGTGTGTGTGTAAATGTGTATAATATTGTGTAATGTGTGTGTGTAAATGTGTGTGTAAATGTGTGTGTGTAAATGTGTGTCTAAATGTGTGTGTGTAATGTTTAAATGTAATGTGTATATGTAAATGCCATGTTTAAATTTAAATATGTAATGTTTAAATTATGTGTAAAAATGTGTAAATTTTATGTATGTAATGTTTAAATGTATATGTTTATGTGTAATATTTAAATGTAAATGTGTATAACATTATGTAAATGTGTATTATTATGTAATTTGTATATGTAATGCTTATATGTACTGTATTGTGTAATTTGGTTGTCATACGCACATACACAAACACATATACGCACATACAGGATAACTTACAGATGCACACACACATACGCACATACGAAAGTGTAAGCAGAGTCACTGACGCACAGACACGCACACCCTGACGCACAGACACACATACTCGCTAATATAAACACACACACACACACACATATGGCAGATTCATGGTTAAAGAAATCCAGTATATACCAGTTATTACACACATACACACACACATACACACACATAAAAAAAAAAAAACACACACACACACACCTTTTTTCTTTGTCTCTCTCTTACACACAAAAAAAAAAAAAAAAAAAAAAAACACACACATCTATTCTCTCTCTCTCACTCTCTCTTACACACATACACACAGAAAAAAAAAACACACACACAGCAACTCATCTTTTCTCTGTCTCTCTTACACACACAAACAAACACAAACACACAGTCCTTCCTAAAAAAAAAAAAAATTACAAACACACACACAAAACACAAACACAAACACACAGTCCTTCCACAAAAAAAAATAATAATAAAAAAAAAATAATAATAAATAAAAAAAAAAAATAAACACAATTTCTCTCTCTCTCTCTCTCTCTCTCTCTCTCTCTCTCTCTCTCTCTCTCTCACACACACACACACACACATCATCCCTCCCTTACACTCACAAAAAAAAAAAAAAAAAAAAAAAAAAAAAAAAATTACACACACACACACAAAATACAAACATCTTTTTTTTTTGTACTAACCTTAATATGTACGTTACAAAAGAGAGCTTTCTTGACTTGTACTTTGTTGGTTGAGGAAGCATCATCAGCGTCAACTTACACTCTTATACACACACATACATACACACACATATATATATATATACACACATACAGACACACATCCTTTCTCTCTCTCTCTCTTACACACACATACACACACATCTTTTCTTTCTTTTACACACACACTCACACAAAAACACATACACTCACACACACATATCTTTTCTCTCTACTCTCTCTCTCTCTCTCTCTCTCTCTCTCTCTCTCTCTCTCTCTTACACACACAAAAAAAAATAAAAAATAAACACACACACACAGTCCTTCCTCTCTCACAAAAAATAAAAAAAAAAAAAAATAAAAAAAAAATAAAAAAATTTTCTCACAAAAAAAAAAAAAAAAAAAATCTCTCTCTCTCTGTGTGTGTACTAACCTTAATATGTACGTTACAAAAGAGAGCTTTCTTGACTTGTACTTTGTTGGTTGAGGAGGCATCATCAGCGTCAACTTCACTCTTACTTTTAATGAGGTGATCCTTGGTTACTTTTACTCTCTTGTGAGCCTAGAAGCAAAAATATTATTATTATTATTATTATTATTATTAGTATTATTATTATTATTATTATTATTATTATTATTATTATTATTATTATTATTATTATTATTATTATTATTATTATTATTAGTATTATTATTATTATTATTATTATTATTATTATTATTATTATTCTTGTGAGCCTAGAAGGAAACATATTATTATTATTATTATTATTATTATTATTATTATTATTATTATTATTATTATTATTATTGTTGTTGTTATTACTATTATTATTGTGGGCCTATAAAAATATGCATTATATTATTTTTATTCTTATTATTATTGTTATTATTATTATTATTATTATTACTGTGCGCCTATAAAAATATATAGTATATTATTCTTATTATTGTTGTTATTATTGTGGCCCTATAAAAATATGCAGTAAATTATTATTATTATTATTATTATGAGGTGGTGCAAAATTATACACGTGTTGTTCTTTATTACCAAGATTATTATTATTATTATTATTATTATTATTATTATTATTATTATTTTTTTGAGGTGCTGCAAAATTATACAAGTGTTGTTCTTTATTACCAAGATTATTATTATTATTATTATTATTATTATTATTATTATGTGGTGCAAAATTATACACGTGTTGTTCTTTATTACCAAAAGTGTGAGTGGATATTTGATTGCTCCTATACATACATACATACACACTACATAACTATACACACACACATACACATTACTCACCTGTATACACTGATCACACAGCCATTCAGAACAGTCAGTACACAGACCGGTAGCCACGGCCTCATCAGTACAAGAGGTACAGGTAAAGTTCTCCTCCCCGGACATAGCAGTGTTGCCACCTCTGTCACCACACCCCTGAGCCTCACAGACGAACATATTGTCTAGTATACTGTCCTGTGAAAACCCCTTCTTACACACAGGGCAGTGAATTAATGGGTCCACTGAAAGGAAAAAGAAAAAGAAAATATTATTAATACTAACAAATAATTATCTGTAATATTAACATTAATATTAGTAATAGTAATAATAGTAATAGTAATAAATATGTGTTTAATATAGTCTTGTGAAATGTGAAAATCCCTTCTTACACACAGGGCAGTGAATTAATGGGTCCACTGTAAGGAAAAAGAAAAGATAATATTATTAGTAAAATTTACACATTAATATTCGTAATAGTAATAATAGTAATAGTAATTAATATGTTGTCTAATATATTGTGTTGTGAAAACCCCTTCTTACACACAGGACAGTGAATTAATGGGTCCACTGTAATTAAAAAGAAAAGGAAATATTAACATTAATATTCGTAATAGTAATAACAGTAATAGTAATAGTAATAGTAATTAATGTGTTTAATATCATTGTGTTGTGAAAACCCCTTCTTACACACAGGACAGTGAATTAATGGGTCCACTGAAAGGAAAAGAAAAAGAATATATTAATAATACTAATATATTAACATTTGTAATAGTAGTAGTAGTAATAGTAATAGTAATTAATGTGTTTAATATTATTGTGTTGTGAAAACCTCTTCTTACACACAGGGCAGTGAATTAATGGGTCCACTGTAATTAAAAAGAAAAGAAAATATTATTAACATTAATATTCGTAATAGTAATAACAGTAATAATAGTAATAGTAATTAATATGTGTGTTTAATATTATTGTCTTCTGAAAACCCCTTCTTACACACAGGACAGTGAATTAATGGGTCCACTGTAATTAAAAAGAAAATACATTATTATTAGTACAATTATATATATATATTATTATTATTATTATCAGTAACACGCTATCAAATAAATGTGTGTTTAATATTATTATGTTGTGAAAACCCCTTCTTACACACAGGGCAGTGAATTAATGGGTCCACTGTAATAGAAAGAAAAGAAAAATATTATTAGTAAAATTTACACATTAATATTCATAATAGTAATAACAGTAATAGTAATTAATATGTTTAATATTATTGTCTTCTGAAAATCTCTTCTTACACACAGGGCAGTGAATTAATGGGTCCACTGTAATTAAAAAGAAAATATTATTAATACAATTATATATATTATTATTATTATCATCAGTAACACACTATCAAATAAATGTGTTGTTTAATATATTGTCTTGTGAAAACCTCTTCTTACACACAGGACAATGTATTAATGGGTCCACTGAAATAAAAAATAAAATAAAATATTATTATTAACAGTAATAGTAAGTGTGAGGGAAAGAGTAGGGAGTCAGAGCTATAGAGAGATAGATTATTATTATTATTATTATTATTATTATTATTATTATTATTATTATTATTATTATTATTATATATTTACTAGCTACAATATCTTCATCTTTATTAATCTCCGGTTCTGCTGCTTCGTGTGTGAGACATTTATTACTATTATTATTATTATTAGGTTAGGTTAGGATAGGTAAGGTTAGGTAGGTTTAGGTAAGGTTAGGTTAGGTTAGGTTTAGGTTAGGTTAGGTTAGGTTAGGTTAGGTTTAGGTTAGGTTAGGTTAGGTTAGGTTAGGTAAGGTTTAGGTAAGGTTAGGATAGGTTAGGTTAGGTTACGTTAGGTTAGATCAGGTTAGGTAAGGTCTTTTTAATTCTGTAATATCTCAATGCTCTGGTTAGGTTAGGTTAGGTTAGGTTAGGTTAGGTTAGGTTAGGTTAGGTTAGGTTAGGTTAGGTTTAGGTTAGGTTAGGTTAGGTTTAGGTTAGGTTAGGTTAGGTAAGGTTAGGTTAAGTAAGGTAAGGTTAGGTTAGGTTTAGGTAAGGTTAGGTTAGGTTAGGTTAGGTCTTTTAAATTCTATAACATCTCAATGCTATGGTTAAGACTGAAGGATGTCAAATACCAGGTTGGGTCAGAAAAAACTTGGCTCGGGTTTTTAATTTCTAAATATTTATGATCGTAGAAAATTGGAAAACCCGAACGAATTTTTGGCAAAACTTGGTTCGGGTTTTCCACTTTTTGACATTTATATTTGACATACGAAAATTATATAGTATGAGTTCCCCCCCCCCCACCCAAAACCAACCCCCCAATTTCCCAGGCTCTCCCCCTAGATTGTTGGATGGGGGGGGGGGGAGCGGAAGGGGGCTATCTCGAAAACGAAGCATTTCCTAAACAAACGAAGGTCAACATTACTCAAATCACACTAAAACCTTCTATATAGGAATTAGGCCTATATATTTTTCCTATTAAATCCTGTTGTGGCAACTTGTAAATATATACCTTATTATTATTATTATTATTATTATAACAACATTATTATTATATACTTACTGGGTACAATATCTTCATCTTTATTAACCTTTACCTAACTTAACCTATCCTATCCTATCTTAACCTAACCTAACCTATCTTAACCTAACCTAACCGAACCTAACCTATCGTAACCTAACCTAACCTATCTTAACCTAACCTAACCTATCCTATCTTAACCTAACCTAACCTATCTTAACCTAACCTAACCTAACCTATCTTAACCTAACCTAACCTATCTTAACCTAACCTAACCTATCTTAACCTAACCTAACCTATCCTATATTAACCTAACCGAACCTATCCTATCTTAACCTAACCTAACCTAACCTAATCTGGACCTATCCTAACCTATCTGGACCTATCCTAACCTATCTTACGTACATATACATACATACATACACATACATATACATACACACACGCACATACAGTCACAATCAAATATCCACCAACACTTTCCTTCCATCGTGTAAATAAATCAGTATCATATCAAAATATAATCATACAACAACACCTTATGTCAACTCAACCCCCTCAATTATTATTATTATTATTATTATTATTATTAGGTGGTGCAAAATTATACACGTGTTGTTCTTTATTATTATTATTATTATTATTATGAGGTGGTGCAAAATTATACACGTGTTGTTCTTTATTATTATTATTATTATTATTATGAGGTGGTGCAAAATTATACACGTGTTGTTCTTTATTACCAAGATTATTATTATTATTATTATTATTATTATTATTATTATTATTATTATTATTATTATTATTGTTATGAGGTGGTGCAAAATTATACACGTGTTGTTCTTTATTACCAAGATATTTACTACGATGGAAGGAAAGTGTTGGTGAATATTTGATTGTGGCTGTACATACATACATACATACATACATACATACATTACATACATACATACATACATACATACACTTTATTACACATATATAATATCAGTATATATTGATATTTACAGCAGGAAATAAATGTAAGCTCTGAAGGCTCGTCATAATCTGAAAAAAAAATATAGAGATGTTTATTAATTAGGGGTTGAATATTCCACGGTGGTATTCGTCTGTGAGCTTCCCAACCAACCACACGAGTAAGTGGAAGAGTATGTAAAGGAGAGTAATGTGAGGGACAGAGTAGGGAGTAAGGAGGGAGTGTTGGAACAGAGTGGAAGAGTATGTAAAGGAGAGTAATGTGAGGGACAGAGTAGGGAGTAAGGAGGGAGTGTTGGAACAGAGTGGAAGAGTATGTAAAGGAGAGTAATGTGAGGGACAGAGTAGGGAGTAAGGAGGGAGTGTTGGAACAGAGTGGAAGAGTATGTAAAGGAGAGTAATGTGAGGGACAGAGTAGGGAGTAAGGAGGGAGTGTTGGAACAGGGACAACTGGACACACTTCTGCCGTGGCCACCCCCTTGGAGGGAACCAGGCGTCAGAGCTATAGATAGATACATACATAGATAGATAGTCTAATATACAGTCTTGTGAAAAAAAATGCCTTCTTACACACAGGACGATGATTTAATGGGACCACTGTAATTAAAAAAAAAGAAAGGATGTCAAGGTTAGGTTAGGTTAGGTTAGATCAGGTCAGGTAAGGTCTTTTTAATTCTGTAATATCTCAATGCTCTGGTTAGGTTAGCTTAGGTTAGGTTTAGGTTAGGTTAGGTTAGGTTAGGTTAGGTTAGGTTAGGTTAGGTTAGGTTAGGTTAGGTTAGGTTAGGTCTTGGTCAGAAAAAACTTGGCTCGGGTTTTCCGGTTTTCAATATTTATGCTCATTGAAAATTGGAAAACCCGAGACAATTTTTGCCAAGTTGGCCCGGGTTTTCCACTTTTTGACATAATTATGGCGAGTCTATAAAGGCAAATATACTATATTATTATTATTATTATTATTATAACAAAACCAAGATAATTAAATACTTACTAGCTACAATATCTTCATCTTTATTAATCTCTGGCTCGGCTGCTTCGTGTGCGAGACATTTATTAACAGGCCTATATTATTATTACTATTATTACTACTACTACATTATTACTACTATTACTACTATATTATTATTATTATATTATTATTACTATACTATTATTATACTATTATTATTATTACTACTACTACTACCGTATATTATTACTATTATTACTACTACTACTATTACTACCCATATATTATTATTATTACTATTACAACTATAATAATATAATAAAATACTTACTAGCTACAATATCTTCATCTTTATTAATCTCTGGTTCGGCTGCTTCGTGTGTGAGACATTTGTTACAGGCCTATATTATTATTACTATTACTATTATTACTACTATTATTACTATATTATTATTATTACTACTACTACATTATTACTATTATTATTATTATTATACTATTATTATTATTATTACTACTACTACTACCGTATATTATTACTATTACTACTACTACCGTATATTATTACTATTACTACTATTATTACCCATATATTATTATTACTATTACAACAAAACCAAGATAATTAAATACTTACTAGCTACAATATCTTCATCTTTATTAATCTCCGGCTCGGCTGCTTCTATTATTACTATTACTACTACTACTATATTATTACTATTACTACCATACTATTAATATTAAAAATAATATAATAAAATACTTACTAGCTACAATATCTTCATCTTTATTAATCTCTGGTTCGGCTGCTTCGTGTGTGAGACATTTGTTACATGCTGAGTGTAGACATGGTAACAGTTTGGGTTCTTGATCCAACGCCGCCGCCTCACAGAACACACACCTCGCCGAGTCCCATGTAAAGGCATCCTCTTGGGGTGTGGTGGTGTGTGTCGTGTTGTCGTTACTGATACTGGTGCTTCCGTTACCGCCGCTCGTCACGTGGGCGTCTCCTCCGTTCGCTCCGCTGTTGGTGTTACTGGTGTCTCCGTTTCCGCCGCTGGTCACGTGGGCGTCTCCTCCGTTTCCGCCGCTGTTACTGTTACTGGAGTCTCCGTTACCTCCGCTGGTCACATGGGCGTCTCCTCCGTTTGCTCCGCTGCCGCTCGTCACGTCTCCGATTCCTCCGCCTCCTCCGTTTCCTCCGCTTGTCACGTCTCTGATTCCTCCGCTTCCTCCGCCGCTTGTCACGTGTCCATTTCCTCCGATTCCTCCAATTCCTCCGCTCGTTATATCTCCGTTTCCTCCGCTGGTAACTCCTACGATTCCTCCGCTTCCTCCACTCATTATATCTCCATTTCCTCCGATTCCTCCGCTCGTTACATCTGGGTTTCCTCCATTTCCTCCGATTTCTTCAATTTCTCCGCTTGTTATATCTCCGTTTCCTCCGATTCCTCCACTATCTTGCTCCATTTCCTCCACTTCCTCCACTTCCTTTTCCACCACTACCACCATCTCTTCATCTTCATGTTGTTGTTGTTGTTGTTGTTGTTGTGTTGTGAGTGTGTTGTTGTTGTCATTGTGTGTTGTTACTCCCCAAGGTGATGTTGTACGGGTGTTACTCTTACTGCCAACACCACTACCAACACTGCCAACACTGCCAACACCACTATCCAAACTGCCAACACCACTACCAACACCTTGACCACTGACAACACTATCAGACACTCCCTCTATGACATCACTGCCAACACTATCCATTGCAACATCACTACCAACACTATCCGATGTGACAACACTATCCAATGTGAGATGACCCGTAGGGTCTGAAGGTTGGCCCACAATTTCCGCCACACGGCCCGCACCTTCTGACACACGGCCCGTATCTTCTGACACACAGCCTGCTTCAGAAAGATGGCCCGTTGTGTCAGAAAGTTGGCCCGCACTTTCTAATACACGGCCCGTGTCAGAAAGATGGCCCGTTGTGTCTGAAAGATGGCCCGCACTTTCTGATACACGGCCCGTATCTTCTGACACACGGCCCGCATCAGAAAGATGGCCCGTTGTGTCTGACAATTGGTCCAGGTGGTCTGGGGTGGTGATGATGGGTGGTGAAGGTGATAGTAGTGGTAGTGGTGGTGTAGTAGTAGTTGTAGTAGTAGTAGTGTCCATAGTAGTAGTAGTGGTAAATGAAGTAGTAGTAGTTGTGGTGGTAGTAGTAGTATTTGATTCATCACCACTGCCAACACTACCCACACCACTAACTTCACTGCCAACACTACCAACACCACCAGTTTCACTGCCAACATTAATTTCACTGCCAACACCACCAATTTCACTGCCAACACCAACTTCACTACCACCACTGCCAACACCAACACCACTACCTTCACTACCACCACTGCCAACACCACCAACTTCACTGCCACCACTAATTTCACTGCCAACACCACCACCACCACTAATATCACCACCACTGCCAACACCAACACCACCACCACTGCCAACAATTTGTACACCCACTAAGTTTTCTAGTGCTGTGAGTGGTCTTAAATCTAAACTTGTACTGGACTCAGCCATTATCATATACACACACACACACAGGTATACTTACAATACCCTATACACACACACACACACACAGGTACACTTACAACACACAGGCACACTTACAACACACTCATTAATGTTGTTTTTGTTGTAATGTTATTGTGTTGTTTTTATCTACACACACACACAGGTACACTTACAATACCCTATACACACACACAGGTACACTTACAACACCTCACAATACACACAACACACACGTAACAACACAATCATTAATTTTGTTGTTTTCATCTACACACACACACAGGTATACTTACAATACCCTATACACACACACACACTTACAACACCCTATACACACACACAGGTACACTTACAACACCTCACAATACACACAACACACACGTAACAACACAATCATTAATTTTGTTGTTTTCATCTACACACACACACAGGTATACTTACAATACCCTATACACACACACAGGTACACTTACAACACACGTAACAACAACACTCATTAATGTTGTTGTTATTGTTGTTGTAATGTTGTTTTAATGTTATTGTTGTTGTTGTTTTGATACACACACACAGGTATACTTACAATACCCTATACACACACACAATACCCTGATACAACACACACACACACAGGCACACTTACAACACCTCACAACACACTACAACACTCATAACACATACGTAATATTACAATCATTAATTTTGTTGTGGTTTTGATTTGCACACACACACACACACACAGGTACACTTACAATACCCTATGACACACAGGCACACTTACAACACATACGTAACAACACAATCATTAATATTGTTGTGTTGTAATTGTTGTGTTGTAATTATTGTGATCTTTATTGTGTTGTTTTACTGTTGTTTTGATTTACACACACACACACACACACAGGTACACACACTCACAACACCCTACCTACAACACACACAACACAAATCTTTACGTTGTTGTTATTTTTGTTATTGTTATTGTTGTTGTTGTTTTAATGAGTGTGTTTCTACCCTTATGGTGTTGTGTGTAATAGTGTTGGTAATATACACACAAACACATGTACACACTCACAACAACACCCTACAACACCCTAGATGCAGCAGTTGTATGTGTTGTGATATTGTAGTTGTGTAAATCTCTTCTTATAGTGTTGTAGTTGTGTTGTGTGTAATAGTGTTGGTAATATACACACACACACACATGTACACACTCACAACACTAACAACACCCTACAACAATCGTATGTGTTGTTGTGTTGTAGTTGTATTTAAATAACCTCTTATAGTGTTGTAGTTGTGTTGTGTGTAGTAGTGTTGGCAATATACACACACACACATGTACACACTCACAACAACACCCTACAACTCCTACAACAACACCCAAGATGCAACAACAATCGTATGTGTTGTGATGTTGTTTTAGTGTGTTTTCCACCTGTTGTAGTGTTGTAGTTGTGTTGTGTGTAGTGTTGTGGCATTGTACACACACACACACACCTTGCCTACAACACACAACACACACACAACCCTCTAAATGTGTTATAATAAGGTGTTGTTGTTGGTAATGTGTGTTATAGCCTCACCAGGATCCAGCCATTACACTGTTACCAACTACACACCTAGCTAGGACCGCTAAGCATTGTTGCCAACACAATTATACGCTAGAAATTATTTTGCTAATATTACACACATATACACACATATATACACACACACATATACATACACACATAATTATACACTATTTAACTTTGGCTATGACCGCTAAGCATTGTTGCCAACACAAATATTATACGCTAGAAATTATATTGCTATTATTACACACATATATATATACACACACACATACATATATACACACACACATATACATACACACATAATTATACACTATTTAACTTTGGCTATTAAACGCTAGGCATTGTTGCCAACACAATTATACGCTAGAAATTATTTTGCTAATGTTACACACACATACACACATATATATATACATACATATACATACATATACACACATATACACACATACATAATTATACACTATCCTAGCTTTTAATTTTGGCTATACACACACACACACACACACACACTCTCTCTCTCTCTCTCTCTCTCTCTCTCTCTCTCTCTCACTAATTAACCCCCTCCCTCTCTCTCTCTCTCACACACATACACACTCTCTCTCTATCTCTCCCTCCCCCTTTCTCTCTTTCTCTCTCTCTCTCTCTCATACACACACACACACACACATACACATACTCTCTCTCTCTCTCTCTCTCTCTCTCTCTCTCTCTCTCGCAATGACGCACAGACTTCAAACAAGGCTAATATTAATATTTTTGGACTGTTATTTTTGTTATTATTGTACTGTTATTTGTAATGAATGTGTGTACAGAGAGAGAGAGAGAGAGAGAGAGAGAGAGAGAGAGAGAGAGAGAGAGAGAGAACGAATGAACGAGAGAGATCGAACGAATGAATATATGAGAGAGAGAGAGAGAGAGAGAGAGAGAGAGAGAGAGAGAGAGAGAGAACGAATGAACGAGAGAACGAATGAATATATGAGAGAACGAACGAACAAGAGAGAGAGAGAGAGAGAGAGAGAGAGAGAGAGAGAACGAATGAACAAGAGAGAGAGAGAACGAATGAACAAGAGGGAGAGAGAGAGAACGAATGAACAAGAGAGAGAGAGAGAGAGAGAGAGAGAACGAATGAACAAGAGAGAGAGAGAGAGAACGAATGAACAAGAGAGAGAGAGAGAGAGAATGAACAAGAGAGAGAGAGAACGAATGAACAAGAGAGAAAAAAAAAGAGAGAAAGATGGAGGTTTAAAATAGTTTGGGGAATAAATAAAAAAAAAAAAAAAAAAAAAATCGCTACATTTAGCAAAGAAAATATATTAACTGGTAATACTGTCGTGATATTCGCTGGGGGGTTGATCCTTCAGAGAGCGCTAATTTTAAAGTTTAATTAACCCATATGCTGTAATGCCTTAATTAATTGTTATGTTGTAATTACTGTAATGCCTTAATTAATTGTTATGCTGTAATTACTGTAATGCTTTAATTAATTATGCTGTAATTACTGTAATGCCTTAATTAATTATGTTGTAATTACTGTAATGCCTTAATTAATTATGTTGTAATTACTGTAATGCCTTAATTAATTGTTATGCTGTAATTACTGTAATGCCTTAATTAATTATGTTGTAATTACTGTAATGTCTTAATTAATTGTTATGCTGTAATTACTGTAATGCCTTAATTAATTATGTTGTAATTACTGTAATGTCTTAATTAATTGTTATGCTGTAATTACTGTACTGGGAATTACTGTAATGTCTTATATTGTTATGTTATTTGTATTACAGCAACTCACCTGTAACACGACTCTCTCTCTCACTACAAGACCAATAATTACAGCAACTCACCTGTAAGACGACTCTCTCTCTCTCACTACAGCAACTCACCTGTAACACCTCTCTCTCTCTCTCACTACAGCAACTCACCTGTACCACCACTCTCTCTCTCTCTCTCTCTCACTACAGCAACTCACCTGTAACACCTCTCTCTCTCTCTCTCTCTCTCTCACTCTCTCACTACAGCAACTCACCTGTAACACCTCTCTCTCTCTCTCTCTTTCTCTCACTACAAGAACTACCTATTATGTGCTTGTATCCACGAGTACATACATACATACATACATACACACACCTGTACATACAAATAGGTAAACACACACACACATACACACACATATAGATCTACAGACAAATATACATACATTCACACACACAGATGATACTACTACTACTATTACTAATAATAATAATAATAATAATAACTATACTACTACTACTACTACTACTAATAATAATAACTACTACTACTACTAACAACTACTATTACTACTACTACTACTACTACTAATAATAATAACTATACTACTACATTAAGGACCACCTTGACATGAGAGGCACACAAACATTTGCCGCAGCCTCCAAAAATCTACACCACCCACTACACTACATGGCAAAACACCCAGAGATGCCAAGGAACATCAAAACAACACCCAGTACACGATACCATACACAAATACTATCATCTCTTACACCCTGCCCACCCCAGATACCTGTCCAGGATGCAACACAGCACCCCATTCTATTAAACACATTATTGAAGACTGCAACGAAAACAACCACACTCACCAACAACACAACATACACTCACTGAGGGCACTGTGGGAAAGCCCGGTTCAAGCCATAGCCTTCCTCAAGAGCTCGGGGCTGTTCGGCCAGACACCTTGACGAACTTCAACAACAACAACTATACTACTACTACTACTACTACTAACTACTATTACTAATAATAATAATAACAATAACTACTATTACTACTACTACTACTTCTAATAATAATAACTACTACTACTACTACTACTACTAATAATAATAATAATACTAATACTACTGCACTAATAATAACTACTATTACTACTACTACAACTAATAATAACAATAACTACTACTACTACTACTACTACTACTACTAACAACTACTATTACTACTACTACTACTAATAATACTACTACTACTACTACTACTACTACTAATAATAATTACTACTACTACTACTACTACTAATAATAATAATAATAATATAAGGAAATAATAAAACACACAGTTTATTACAACTAAGAAATACCTTTAATTAATAATATTGACTACATTAACTACATGGTAATAAATACTGTATGTACAATATAGATTAATTAATTATTGAACCCTGTGTGTGTGTGTGTGTGTGTGTGTGTGTGTGTGTGTGTTTTGTGTGTGTGTGTGTGTGTGTGTGTGTTATGTGTCTGTGTGTATGTTATGTGTGTGTGTGTGTGTTGTGTGTGTATATATGTGTGTATCTGTGTATGTGTGTGTGTTATGTGTGTGTGTGTATGTTATATGTGTCTGTGTGTGTGTGTGTGTATGTGTATATGTGTGTGTGTGTGTGTGTGTGTGTAGTTAGAAAATTGGAGGTAAATTAGTCCTTCAAATATTGTCATGAAACACATACACACACACACACACACACACAGCATTACAGAGAGAGAGAGACAACATTACACACACACACGGTTAATTACAGATTTTCTTTTTCTTGTTGGTGAATTTGTGTGTGTGTGTGTGTGTGTGTGTGTCTCAAATTACATTAATTAATTGCTCTCTCTTTCTCTCAAACTACATCATTTTCTGTCTCTACTGCTCTCTCTCTCTCTCTACTGCTCTCTCTCTCCCCTTCTCTACTGCTCTCTCTCTCTCTCTCTCTCCATCAAGAAAATCGTTCCTTAAATATATAATTATAATATCGTGTATATATTATTATTATTATTATTATTATATATATTTCTTATAGTTTATAATTTTATATATACACTCACTCACTGTTACATACATACATACATACATACATACATACAGTACAGTCGGCTAAAAAAGTTTCACTACCACCCCTATGTTAATTTATTGGTCTTCACCCAGACCTATAATACTTGGGCCGCGGCAGTGTCAACTTTTTTTATATCAAAAGTTTAGCTGATTAAATATTAAATTTTGAGTGTTGAAGAACTCTTACTATTTAACTATTCATTATTAAACATAAGGAAATGAGTTTGAGTATTTTAGAACAAGAATAACTGTGAAATATCCAGATAAAATAACACTGGGTGAAACAATGTCATTCCTGCTGACCTGCCCATGACACACTGAGGGTGACGGAGGTATATAACACACTGAGGGTGACGGAGGGTGACTGAGGTATATAAAGGCGGTATCACACGGTCGCTCATTTCCTGCAACATCGTGTCGTACGACATCATTTTCGACGACATGTCGCAGGAAACAATAGCACACGGCAAATTCTCATTCAGACAACAACGACGACCGACGACACCACACGGGCGGCGGGACAACCCAAACACTCTGTTACAAAAGCCACATTACCAAGGATGGACACCATTAACCAAACGGAACCTAACCTAACCTAACCTAACCATTTTAGCTGTTGGTGCATGTGCAATTACTTTGGAAAAAGAAGAAAGAGGTTTGGACCAGGCGGCAGGCGAAAGCAGAAATGTAAACAAACCCCAATATCAAATTAATGTTCCATGCTTATATTTAACAGTTAAATTGGGTGTATATAATATATAAGATCTAGGAATACAATTTCTATATTCAAATAATAATACCTAACACTACTTAAATCATAATATGCCATAATAATATATTCCATACAATATTATTCACTATAGACTTTCAACAACTTTCTCCCTGTCTCAGCAACTCACCGACAGTTTTCGATAGTTTCCGTGGACACCTCGTCGTCCAAAATCTCCCGTTTCCCGCGGCATGTCGTCGAAAATGGTGTCGCACGATACGATGTCGTCGGAAAAAGTGCCCGTGTGATACCAGCTTAACACACTCCCGTCACACCTTACTCACCAGTCAGGCCTACCAACATTACATCACACTGTTAAAAGGATGGTAACCAAACTTCTTTTGCCGACTGTACATACATACATACATACACCCAAACACACACAGACAGATATCCATGCATACATATATTTACACACACACACACACACACATATAGACATACATAGATACATATATTTTTACACACACACACACAGACAGATGATTACACACACACACACACACAAATAAACAAAAACAAACAAAACAAACACACACATACCACCAATATTTTTTAATACCGTCATTTGAGTAAACAAACACAGTGTTGCCATATTTACTATTACATTATATACAACAAATAAACAAACAGTGTTGCCATATTCACTATTACAATTATACTACGCATAAATGAATACAGTGTTGCCAGATCTCATTAAAGCTATA
>JAWQEG010007027.1:27500-30000 GCA_033782935.1 Petrolisthes cinctipes
ATAATAATAATAATAATAACAAAAATAATAATATTTAGATGTAATTATGTTCAATAGTAGTAGTAGTAGCAGTAATAATAATAATAATAATAATAATAATAATAATAATAATAATAATAATAATAATAATAATAATAATAACAATACTACTACTACTACTACTACTACTAATAATAATAATAATACTAATACTCTTTATAGATGTAATAATATCCAATAGTAATAATAATAATAATAATAATAAAAATAAAAATAAAAATAATAATAATAATAAACATAAAAATAATAATAATAATATAGTAGTAGTATCAGTAGTAGTAGTAGTCATAATAATAATAATAATAATAATAATAATAATAATAATAATAACAATAATAATAACAATAATAATAACAATAATAATAACAATAATACAACTACTACTACTACTACTCCTACTACTACTATTAATAATACTAATACTCTTTATAGGTGTAATAATGTCCAATGGTTGGCTGATATTTGTGAACCTTCATATAGGAATTGTTTCACTCCTTCATTGTTCACTTGTTGTAACGGAAACTCCATCTGTACAAAAGAAATAATAATAATATTAATTACAATATATGAATAATAATATTAATAATACTATAATAATAACACTATATCGCTACAATAATAATAACACTATATTATATTAATTATAATATTAATAACAATACATGAATAACAATATTCATATAATAATAATAATAATAATATTAATAACAATAGAACAATAATAATATTATTAATACTATGATAATAACAATAATATTAATAATACTATAATAATAACAATAATATTAACATTACTATAATAATAATAACAATAATATTAATAATACTATAATAACAACAATAGCAGTACAACAACAAAAACACTATATTATATTAATTATAATATAATAATAATAATAATAATAATAATATATTAATTCGAAGGTCTCTGATTCTTCCAAACACATTAAGATAAACAAATATTAAGATCGTTTACTGACGTGGAATTTACTGAGTTTAATTACTGACATGAATACGGCAAATAATTTTATTAAAAAACTATACAGTGTTTTATACATGTATGTCAACTACACAAATACAAACGTATGTACAGTCGGCAGTATAAGTTGGCTATATTTCCACCTGTGTATGTATTAGTTATAGTAATGTTGTAATATAATTTTAATACAGAGATGACAGATATAGTTCTCATATTATTATTATTATTATTATTATTATTATTATTATTATTATTATAAGTTGGCTTCATTTCCACCTGTGTATGTATTAGGTATAGTAATGTTGTAATACAATTTTAATGAAGACATAACATATATAGTTCTCATATGGTAAATTACGTATGTTGTTAGAATAAAAATTGGTTCAGAATGCAACTATCTGGTCATATTAGCAATGTTAAATACAAGAGATGTACTGTAATTACCATCTACTTTCATTTTCTTTCCCTATATCATTTCAAATAGTTAGTTTGTAGTTACTGTCCATATATTTTGGTTGTGATAATTCATATAGAACAGAATGACTGGGAATAAGTTTAATTAGTAGCTCATTATTCATGTTTCTATACACTCCTTCCAACATCCATGAAAAAATAATAAAAAATATCGGTGGCGACGATATTCAATTTGTCGGCACGGAAAGGCAAAACACGGAACGCCGATATATTTTTTCACGGACACGGAAGCACAAAACAACAACAACAACAACAAGAAAATTTCCCCTTAATTATACAACAATAAGAAAATTTCCCTTTAATTATACAACAACAACAACAACAACAACAAAATTTCCCCTTTAATTATACAACAACAACAACAAGAAAATTTTCCCCTTAATTATACAACAACAACAACAAGAAAATTTCCCCTTTATTATACAACAACAACAACAACAACAACAAAATTTCCCCTTTAATTATACAACAACAACAACAACAAGAAAATTTCCCCTCAATTATACAAGAAAATTTTCCCCTTAATTATACAACAACAACAACAACAACAAAATTTCCCTTTAATTATACAACAACAACTCAACAACAACAAAATTTCCCCTTAATTATACAACAACAACAACAACAAAATTTCCCCTTAATTATACAACAACAAAATTTCCCCTTAATTATACAACAACAACAACAACAACAAGAAAATTTCCCCCTTAATTATACAACAACAACAACAAGAACAAGAAAATTTCCCCTTAATTAAACAACAAGAAAATTTCCCCCTTAATTATACAACAACAACAACAACAACAAGAAAATTCCCCCTTAATTATACAACTACAAGTACAACAACAACAATTATCTGAGCCTCACCTGTGTCAAAGATTTCCATACTTGTGAGAGAAGAGTTACAAACTGGTGGAGCTGTCTACCAGTACGGAAATATAGTGCCCAGTCCCCGGATATCTCACCTGCCTCACTACACTCAAACTCCTGTAAAGAGACATACATGCT
>JAWQEG010007027.1:35000-42147 GCA_033782935.1 Petrolisthes cinctipes
TGTGTGTGTGTGTATGATAGATGTACATGTACGTGTGTGTGTGTGTATATAATAGACGTACATGTGTGTGTGTATATGTATATGATAGACTTACATGTGTGTGTGTGTGTGTGTATGATAGACTTACATATATGTGTGTATGTATGTATAATAAACGTACATGTGTGTGTGTATATGTGTATGATAGACTTACATGTGTGTGTGTGTGTATGATAGACTTACATATATGTGTGTGTGTGTGTGTGTATGATAGACGTACATGTGTGTGTATGTGTGTGTATAATAAACGTACATGTATGTGTATATATAATAGACGTACATATATGTCTGTGTGTGTGTATGATAGATATACATGTACGTGTGTGTGTGTGTATATAATAGACGTACATGTGTGTGTGTGTGTGTGTGTATGATAGACTTACATATGTGTGTGTATGTATGTATAATAAACGTACATGTATGTGTGTATATGTGTATGATAGACTTACATGTGTGTGTGTGTGTATGATAGACTTATATATATGTGTGTGTGTGTGTGTATGATAGACGTACATGTGTGTGTGTGTGTGTATAATAAACGTACATGTATGTGTATATATAATAGACGTACATATATGTCTGTGTGTGTGTATGATAGATATACATGTATGTGTGTGTGTGTATAATAAACGTACATGTGTGTGTGTGTGTGTGTGTGTATGATAGACTTACATGTGTGTGTATATAATAGACGTACATATATGTGTGTATGTATGTATAATAAACGTACATGTGTGTGTGTATATGTATAATAAACGTACATGTGTGTGTGTATATGTGTATGATAGACTTACATGTGTGTGTGTGTGTGTGTGTGTGTATGATAGACTTACATGTATGTGTGTGTGTGTATAATAAACGTACATGTGTGTGTGTGTGTGTATGTATAATAAACGTACATATATGTGTGTATGTATGTATAATAAATGTACATGTGTGTGTGTATATGTGTATGATAGACTTACATGTGTGTGTGTGTGTATGATAGACTTACATATATGTGTGTGTGTGTGTATGTATAATAAACGTACATGTATGTGTGTATATATATAATAAACATACATACAAACATACACTAACCTGGAATGTATGTATAATAAACGTACATATGTGTGTATATAATAAACATACATACACAACAAAACATACATACATACATACATACACTAACCTGGAATGCATGTGGTCTATGTGTATAAGGTATACGTACACACCCTATACATTGTTCACTTTGTATAATGAGGTGTGGTAATCTCTCTCGGGAATCATTAAATTGGTATAACACTCCACCTCTGTAATTAATAACAAAGAAATATTAATATACAATAACATACATTAAAATACATTAATACAGAATAAAATACATTAATATACAGTAAATAACATAACACTCCACCTCTGTAATTAATAACATACAAATATATTAAATTGGTATAACACTCCACCTCTGTAATTAATAACAAAGAAATACATTAATATACAATAATACAGAATAAAATACATTAATACAGAATAAAATACATTAATATACAATAACATACATAACACTCCACCTCTGTAATTAATAACACAGAAATATATTAAATCACCTCTGTAATTAATAACAAAGAAATACATTAATATACAATAATACAGAAATAAATACATTAATATACAATAATACAAAAATAAATACATTAATATACAATAAATAACATTACACTACACCTCTGTAATTAATAACACACAAATACATTAATATACAATAACATACATAACACTCCACCTCTGTAATTAATAACATACAAAGATATACGTTAATATACAATAATACAGAATAAATACAGTAAATTACATAACACTCCACCTCTGTAATTAATAACATACAAATATATTAAATTGGTATAACATTCCACCTCTGTAATTAATAACAAAGATACATTAATATACAGTAAATAAATACATTAATATACAATAATACAGAATAAAATACATTAATATATAATAATATAGAAATAAATACATTAATATACAATAAATAACATAACACTCCATCTCTGTAATTAATAACACACAAAGAATACATTAATATACAATAATACAGAATAAAATACACTAATATATAATAAATATATACATTAATAAATATAAATATATACATATACATATACATAATTATATACATATACATAATTATATACATATACATAAATATACACATAAAAATATATACACACGTCACCCAAATAAAACACACACAAACACGGTGTATACTCACTTCAGTATGAAATAAATATACACAAAAACATACACACATAACCCAAATAAAACACCACGTATACTCACTTCAGTATGAAATAAATATACACATATACACAAAAATACACACACATTACCCAAATAAAACACACACAAACACCCAAATAAAACATACAAACACCGCGTATACTCACTTCAGTATGAAATAGGCTGGTCTCCATGGCGTGAGTATACCCTACATAAATATACACATACATACAAATAAACACACACAAACACCAAATAAAACACACACAAACAAACACCACGTATACTCACTTAAGTATGAAATAAATATACACATATACACAAAAATATACACACACATTAACCAAATAAAACACACACAAACACCCAAATAAAACACACACACACACAAATAAAATATACACACAAACAAAAATACACCGCGTATACTCACTTCAGTATGAAATAAGCTGGTCTCCATGGTGTCAGTATACCCTGAGGTGGTTTATACACATATACACAAATACACACATACACACACAAATACACACACAAATACACAAACACACACCACGTATACTCACTTCAGTATGAAATCAATAAATACACATAAAATTACACATATACACAAAAATAAAACACACACACACACAAATACACACACACACACCCAAATAAAATATACACACACACAAACACTGCGTATACTCACTTCAGTATGAAATAGGCTGGTCTCCATGGTGTCAGTATACCCTGGGGTAGTTTATACACATATACACAAATACACAAATACACACACACACAAATACACACACAAATATACACACGTACATAAAAATATACACACAAACACACTATGTATACTCACTTCAGTATGAAATTAAAATATACACAAAAAAACACACACAAACACCCCAATAAAACATACAAACACGGTGTATACTCACTTCAGTATGAAATAAATATAAACACACACAAACACCCAAATAAAACACACACAAACACCCCAATAAAACATACAAACACGGTGTATACTTACTTCAGTATGAAATAAGCTGGTCTCCATGGTGTCAGTATACCTTGGGGTGGTTTATACATGAGTGGTCCTTCCTTAGTTGGTCCTAATGGTCCTGTGTTATCACTACCCAGACTACTACCATCCTCCCAGTCCACTAACCACCATGAACATACACTACCTAGGGTCTGAAATGTGTATAGATGTGTATTAATACGTATATATACACTGTCTCTCTTACACATATATATACACACACTATAGCAAAGAATTATTATACACACATATATACACACACACTGTCTCTCTTACACACACACATACACCCAATACTCTGAAAAATGTATATAGATGTGTATTAATACGTATATATACATTATTATACATATCTCTTACATACACACACACACAGACTACTACCATCTTCCCAGTCAACTAACCACCACCAACATACACTACCAAGGCTCTGAAATGTGTATATGTGACAATTAATACATATACAGGGTGTCCGGAATTTTTTACCCGAAAATTTGTCAAATGCATCCTTTATTAATTCTGAAAAGAAAATACTCTAATGATGTTGTCTTTTTTTTCTCTAGTTTAGCGGTAATTGAGACATTTAAATGTGTGACAGAATGTTAGGTAATGTACACAGAGGCAGCCCCGTGCCGCGCCCCACAGCCCGTTGAGTTGCCAAGTCGGAATAAACGTACATTTTATTTCAAATTTTACACGTTATTCTCAAAACTGTGTTATACTCATCAATCAATAATCATTAGACAGGACATTTTTATACAAGAGTATGTCACTTGAAAACAGGGTAGGCTTCATAAACTTCAAGAAATTCGAATAAAATAAGCAGGTTATACGGCAGATGGTACCCGAGGGGTGGAGAGATTTCCCACCTCACCGCCTGCCACAGTCACTGCCACACCTGACACCCAGTAGCATTCTCCTGTAGTGAGGGTGGAAGGAAGAAGTATTCTATGGTGTTCTCCCACTCATTTCACTACAATGCCATTCACCTTCACCAACACTGAGTACACAGATATGGTGCTCATCTACGGCTTCTGTGGAGGGAGTGCTGAAGCATCAGTCAGGGAATACCGACGGAAATTTCCAAACAGAAGAATCCCAGATCAGATCCCAGAAAATAAGTCATCATAATCATAACAAATACCTTTGCTCTAATAGTTAAGAGTATAAAAATGTCCTGTCTAATGATTATTGATTGATAAGTATATAAATCAGTTTTGAGAATAACGTGTAAAATTTGAAATAAAATGTACGTTTATTCCGACTTGGCAACTCAATGGGCTGCCTCTGTGTACATTACCTAACGTTCCGTCACACATTTAAATGTCTCAATTACCGCTAAACTAGAGAAAAAAAAAACACATCAATAGAGTATTTTCTTTTCAGAATTAATAAAGGATGCATTTGACAAATTTTCGGGTAAAAAATTCCGGACACCCTGTATACATACATACACATACATATTATAGCAAAGAATAATTATACACACACTGTCTCTCTCTTACACACACACACACACTACCTATACTCTGAAATGTGTATAGATGTGTATTAATACGTATATATACACATACATACATATATTATAGCAGAGAATTAATATACACACACTGTCTCTCCTACACACACACACACACTACCTATACTCTGAAATGTGTATAGATGTGTATTAATATGTATATATACACATACATACACACATATACACACACTATATAGCAAAGAATTATTATACACACATATATACACACACACTGTCTCTCTTACACACATACACTACCAATACTCTGAAAAATGTGTATAGGTGTGTATTAATACATATATATACACACACATATACACATAATATAGCAGAGAATTATTATACACACATATATACACACACACTGTCTCTCTTACACACACACATACACTACCAAGGGTCTGGAATGTGTATAGATGTGTATTAATACGTATATATACACATACACACACATATAATATAGCAGAGAATTATTATACACACATATATACACACACACTGTCTCTATTACACACACACATACACTACCAAGGGTCTGGAATGTGTATAGATGTGTATTAATACGTATATATACATTATTATACTGTCTCTCTTACATACACATACACACAGACACATACAGGCACATATACACACATAATATAGCAAAGAATAATTATACACACACTGTCTCTCTTACACACACACACACAGACATACACACACATATATACACACAATATAGCAGAGAATTATTATACACACACTGTCTCTCTCTTACGTACACACACACACAAGGAATGTCACTGTCTCTCTTACACACACACACACAAGAAGGTTGTCACTTTCTCTCTCTCTCTCTCTCTTTTACATACAAACTTACACACACACACTTAAGAAGGTTCTCTCTCTCTCTCTCTCTCTCTCTCTTTCTCTCTTCTCTCTCTCTCTCTCTCTCTTTTACACACACACACACACACTTAAGAAGGTTCTCTCTCTCTCTCTCTCTCTCTTTCTCTCTCTCTTTCACACACACACACACTTAAGAAGATTCTCTCTCTCTCTCTCTCTCTCTCTCTCTCTTTTATACACACACACACTTAAGAAGGTTCTCTCTCTCTCTCTCTCTCTCTCTCTCTCTCTCTCTCTCTCTCTCTCTCTCTCTCTCTCTCTCTCTCTCTCTCTTACACACACACACTTAAGAAGGTTCTCTCTCTCTTTCTCTCTCTCTCTATCTTTTTCTCTTTTACACGCACACACACACACTTAAGAAGGTTCTCTCTCTCCCTCTCTCTCTCTCTCTCTCTCTCTCTCTCTCTCTCTCTCTCTCTTACATACAAATATACTGTAATCAATAATAATAATCTTACCTTTATATGTAACTGTGATGTCAACCAATTGCGTACACCTGTAAACACACACACACACACACACACACATTATAAGTATATATGTATAAATATATAAGTATGTAATTATAAATACAAACCTATTTACTGTATAATAATATGTATTTTCATTAATTAATTGATTGATATTGTATAAGAAGAAAATCCGTAGTGAAATGCTAAGACTTGCAATTTACCTAACCTTCAAAAGATATTAATCATATTTCGTCTAATATTATTAATAGGGGCCTGGTATTATCCCTCTGTATTGACAATATGATTCAATGTACGTTATAGAACATCACATTAATATTACAATCATGATAAAACTTATTAATATGAAATAAATAAGGCCTCTTTGGTCTGAAAACCATATTAGGCTTCCACTCCCTCTGAAGCTCACCGCCATTTGACAACACAAGACAGGCACACATTTAATTGTTTTAATTACTTTTAAACTAGACTAGAAAACCAATAAATCAATAGAGTATTTGTTCTTAGAATTACTTAAGGATGCATTTGCCAAGTTTTCGGGCAAAACTCGTGAGACTATCTATCTATAGCTCTGACGCCTGGTTCCCTCCGGGAACTCCCCCCAAGGGGGTGGCCACGGCAGGAGTGTCTCCAGTTGTCCCTGTTCCAACACTCCCTCCTTACTTGGTCCATCCCTACTCTGTCCCTCATGTTTCTCTCCTTTACATACTCTTCCACTGTGTTCCAACACTCCCTACTCTGCCTCTCACATACTCTTCCAACACTCCCTACTCTGCCTCTCACATACTCTTCCACTGTGTTCTGCCATCTAACCGGTGGTCTGCCTCTCACACCAGGTGCCACAACTTCACTTCCATACACCTTCTTTACAAACTCCACACCTTACATACACCTTCTTTACAAATTCCACACCTTACATACACCTTCTTT
>JAWQEG010007028.1:0-16257 GCA_033782935.1 Petrolisthes cinctipes
CCTTTTCCCCCGTTCTCTATTCAAGTTTAGGTATTTCATCCATCCTTCAACCATAAATCAGGGGAGTATTACACACCCATAAATCTGACCATAGTAAAGCTGTTCTGAAGATGAAGGATTGAGGACGGAGGAAATAGGGGCCTCTGTGATAGACTCTTTATTTCATTACCGGCTGATGACTTAGTTAGTTAGTAGTTGGTCTCTCATCTCCACGACTCAAAATTCAGTACAAAGAAATTTCTCCGTCTGTTTTGTTGCCTACAATGTATCTGTGACTGTTGGCAATTTAACGATGGAAACATTTGCCATATTGTATTTATGTTACAGCTGAAAAAACAAACAAACTTTTTTTCCCCGAGTTTGTTGACTGACGAGTGACATAGAATATTGTGGGCGACTGTAGGTAATATTTCAGTGATGCAGCTGACACCAAGCACAGTACAGTCACAAACAGTAATTTCTCTCAAACCTCGGCTTTAAAAATGAGAGGAAAGTACGGTAAGTCATAGGGTGAGCGATGACTAGGACTTATACGATGACTCTATGAAGCCATCGTAAACTGTCACCACTAGGCCTTACCATAACCCATGACTCCTAAAATATGGATGTTTTTGTCAAGGTAAACTGTATATATCACTTTACTTTTCTTATGTTGACTAACCAGTTCAAATTTTTACCTTTAACTGTGTCCAAAAGTCATCATGAGCCCCGTGATATACTGGGCGATTTGGAGGTCACTTATTCCTCCAGACTGTACCACGAAACATCACCTGTACTGAGAGAATCTTCATGCTTCGTGGTTAAGTGTGAAGGAATCAGAAACCTACCATTCGCCTACAAACTCTATTGGTTCGTTATGAGTGAAAATCAAAGTGAGTTTAATTTGCAGGAGGTTCTGTGGTTCGACTGCCTTTATCTTATATTGAAATTATGTGTGTTTTTTCCCTAGTCTTTCAGTCCAAACGACAAAAAATCAGAGAATTTATTTTCTCATTTGGTTTGGGAATTTACCTGTGTGGCGTTAGTCACTAAACCTCCCCTCCATGGTCAAAATATTGTTTAACGTGTGATAGGAAATTCTAGAAATTATTGCCCGTGACTGTACATACATACATTAATACACACGTAAATACATACCTACTGTACTTACATACATACCAGGTGTGGAAGTATTGCTGACTGTACGAAAGATTACTCTGTATTTATCTTAAAATAGCATTTATCTACTTTACATAGTACATATTCATATTTATATTAAACTATGATTTATATGAATATAGGCCTATTATATACAGTAATTTTCAATCCTATACCATCCATTATGCAGTCATATTTCATTTGAATTTTACTCGTACAATTAATGCTTAAACTAAAATGCATTTCTCTCTATTATAATACCCTTAATTACTTTAATATATACGAGCACACATTATTTACATTGTCCTGTGTGTTGTGACAGGTGTAATGGTCTCAATGGCGAGCAACACAACACATATCTGTCCTTTTTCACACCTACACTATAATAATATGGTACTCTACTTTTTTCCCCTCAGCAACATATCATATCGTGAAGGCTAACAACCGTGTTTTGTTGAAGCTCAGCATCTACATATCTCGTATTATCTAAGCAGTATAATCCAGGGTAGAAACTTCTATGACATCGACTGTTAACATACATCTTTTACACATCGGCTTCACATCTCTTTGTGGAAATTAGAATAAGTTTTATCGACTCTTTATACTCAGCTCCTATATTCAGTCCTATTTGGTTTATATGGAAATGTTTAAGAATCGAGTCGCTATTCCTTAGACTCAATTCACAGAGGATAATAATATGTACAGTCGTGAACAATAAAAATAATCCACAAATGGGTATCTCAAACAATTTACTCTCTAATGTTTTCACGTTCACATATGACGTTATTGTTTTAATTAAATGGAGTATATAGTGCGTATCAGTTTTAGTAAATTAAAAGATGGTACTTAATTAATTTATTGGAAAGTTTATCAGCTAACGAACGGAGGGATGCTGTCTAACTCTGACGTGTGTTACCCCTATATGGATGAATATAATTAACCACGACTGTACAATGCTACCTACTGTATACCAGATGTATGTAGGTAGCTGCACTTCCAGCACACACACAGCCTCTTATTTACAACCGCACTTACTGAAGTTATTTATCGATGCTTACGTACATTTCCTGATATTGCCTCTAGTCCAATACATTTATCTGTGTCAGGCTTTTTCAGTCAATCCCTCTGAGAACTAACATATGGCAATACAGTAATTATACATATTAAAGAGAGTGCTATGCTGGTGAAAAAAGAATATGTGGTGTGGAATTTGTTTTAATGCCTTTAATTATTGTACTCCGACAAGAGACAACAGAGAATAGAGATTCCTGGCACGAATGTACTTTTATTGCAACTCCGAAGAGAACGTTAGGAATTTGCATTGTGTGATCTGTGGTGGGTGATGTATTCAGCAGGCACAGCACCAAAGTTATCTGCCTGTATTTTCAAAGACTTTTTAAGGGATAATTTGATTTGTGTGAAATGGAGAGCTACTGAATATTCTAAACCGTGCCAAGAAACAGATCTCTTCATCATACGATCAAGAGATTTGTTATATCGTACAGTTTGGGTAAATCAGTATCGTAGCCTCTTAATTCCCAAACATAAAACGACCCCATTATGAGACCATTGGAATAGCCGTCAGCACTAATAACAACAAAACTGATGCACTATGAACATCAGCATAAATTATCGGTGTGAGTTTGTAAGTTTCCAGAGGTCAGAGAAAATGTATGTATGTACTGTATGTTGCCATGGCTTTTCTTTGCAAACAGTGATTACAACAGCCGGTTCTTAAACAGCAAAAAGTACTCATAAATTTCAGAATTTTTCTATTAATATCAACGGTGAAAATGTTTTAACTGGTGTCCGTGGAGTGGTGTATTAGTCGACCATGTGACTCTTATGTTTGTCTTTCCTCTGTCGAACGAAAATGACTCGTATTTCTTTCATGTGTCGAACCCAAATGTCTCTTAATTTTCTCACATATCGAACCCAAATGATTCGAATATCTCTCACGCATCAAACCAAAATGTCTCTTATAGGCTATCTCTCTGTGTCGAACCAAACTGCAAGCAGAGTTACAAGGTACAAAACTTTAGTTAGTCTGATAAACAAATAGGTGGTTTGTTTGGTGTGACGTGTGTAGGTGTAGGTTGTAGAAAAAGATCTGACCTTATCACGATGCAGTACTTAACACTAAATCATTCCCTGGAATGTGAATATGACAATTTTTTCATACACATGCTCGTACTAAAGCATGTGTCACGTTACCATGAATTTCTGTGACCAGCTGCAGCCTTGATTGATTTCTGACGAAGTTTAGCAACAACAGCCTAATGGTCCGCTGGTGTGTCTGGCTGCCAAATGTACAGTTTAGTGTATAATAATAATTGTCTTATCTCGCCTACATGTATTGTCTTGAGTTTATGATAATTTGCACAATGGAATATAATTTCTCTAAGATAAGAAAAATATATAGCAACAGCTGTTCTGGAAATTTCCAGATCTTTATAAATACAAGTATATGAAACGGGTGTTACGATCGCAGTAGGCTGATACCGTACACAAGTGATGATCCAATTAAATGATTAAGATTCGAAGAGTGATGAGTTACAGAAGAGCTGAAGAAAGTCAGAGGTAACTTAACCTTCCCTTGTATAGTGACTGTCATATGTGTTAAATAGCTAATTGTGGTTCAGTGTTTCATTTCCCGTTGCCTCATAATTGACCAGAGCGGACCAAATTGTATGGTGCTCCGTCTCATCAGGCAGGACTTTGAGGTTGGTATGCCTTAATTCCTTCAAATTAGGGTTTATATAAGAGTACGAGAATTTTCTTCTTCTTTTTTTACATAAATATGAGTCAACCAAACTCGATTTGTGGAGGTTCTGCCTCACATTTCCTTCATCTCGCGTTCATTTGTTCTCCGTTATCGTGTCACTATTTGCTTCATCAAGATATGTGGGATGCCCTTCCAAGCCTCTCAATACGAGTTGTAGGACGAAGGAAAAAAGTAATAACTTCACCGTCCAGACAAGGCAGGAAGGAATGTTTTGTGTAATTCCCGTCTCATAGTCATTCATTCTGGGAATATTTTTTATAATGATAGATATAAGTTCCGTTGTCCATGATGTGTGTAGCACTGTGTACCTAAAACCACGATGCACTTTTCTATGAAAAAAAAAAAAAAAAAAAAAAAAAAACACATGACACAATAATTTCTGGTGTTAGCGTCCCCTGGCACTCATGGCCCTCCTGAGCTTCTGTATGTTGTCGAGGAGGAGCGGGTTGGTGGGGTCCTGGTCCAGGGCGGTGTGGTAATGTTCCCACGCCAGCTCGTACTCACCCTACACAAAGAAAAAGAGAGAAAAGTAGTGGAGTAGCTGAAACCTTTGAGCAGTACCATAATCCTTTCAACAGTAGATTAAACCTTCGTGAAGTATAACAAACCTTTCAACAGTAGATAAAACCTTTGTAGAATAAATAATGTAGCTCACTATTGTCTCCAAGTGCAGTATGAACACAATGAAACCCGAAAGATAGTTATGAATTTGTTGCAATCGTTCCACATATAAGCCTTCGTACCCTGCAGCTGAATCTTTGTGTTGAGTGCAAAGCTACCTTGAATTATAAATGACCCTGAAAAGCCAAAGGGGTTCCATGGTATTTGAAATTTATAGCGTCTTTTCAGGAACCAACCAACCAACCTTCAGGAATAATTAACTCACAACACAGCTAGTGCCATGACAGGTGAGGGTGAATACACAAAAAGGCCATATTCTATTCCTGCAACATTACTGACACACTGGCTGTCTGTTTTGAGTTGACCTGAACTTCGATACTTTCTTTAGTTCACTTTTTGTACAGTATAATTATGTCATGAGTATCAAGAGGGAATCCGTGACACGTGTGATGTCCAGGTCATATATTAAGATTGTGTGGTTTAATAAATAATGACAAATAGTAAAACACGATATTTGGGACGACATGACCTACCTGTGTGTGGTATATGGCCCCTAAGTTGAGATGAGCCCGAGAGAGATGAGGCTCCATCCTCACTGCCAGCTGGTAACTCTGTTGGAAAATGTTAAGAGGGTTATTATATATACTGTATATATATATATATATATATATATATATATATATATATATATATATATATATATATATATATATATATATATATATATATATATATATATATATATATATATATATATATATATATGTATATATATATATAAAATTATATATGATATATATTATAATATGTTGTGGTATTTGTTGTGGTATTATTGGTCAAAGTGATGATGTGAAAACAGTCAGATCATTGTTCCAATGACTCGCTGTAGACAACGTTGCGTGTTGTTGTGATTGTTGGGGGCTGGGATGCAGAGTCTGTTTGAGCCTGGTTCAAGATATAGCCACACATAGATGACCATGAGTGAGGCACGGAATGGATAGGTCAACTCTGAAGGTCTCGAATGCATTTTCCTCTTCTTTGTTGATTGTCATTGCAAAACTCGGTTTGCAAAGGATTTTGGAGTTGATGAAACTGGAATTGCAAATCGGTCTGTGATAATAGTGGCAATCTTGAACGGCCCCTCATTTGTAAACTATGATCCATAGGAAGTAATACCCATGATCACAGTGGCGTGTAGACGGGTTATCATACAGTGAGTGCCATTAGTTGTTTTAGGGGTTCCATGTTTCGGAAAATTATAATAGGCATCCCGATCATTAGCTTAAGGTTCTGTAATGGCAATCCTGTTAGGGTTCGACTGGGTAGTGATTGATTCTTCATCGCTAATAGCGCTGTCCACAGATTTATATATTTGTTCATCGCCGGGAAAAAAATTATGGTTCCCTTTAATGGATGGATACCACTTCCCTCCATCATCCCGTCCTGTTTCCACTCTACCCTAACCCAACCTAACCACTCTGATACACCAACAAAAAATCTTATTGCCCTTGAATGGATATCTCTTCCCTACATCTTTTCATGCCGTTCTGTTCGATCCCGTTCTGTTTCCTCTATAACCTAACCTTACCTAACCTAACCCAACCAAATTTTACTCGTATCTTCACTCTTCCATCATTTGCTTAAAGAAAATTTTGTATTGCCTATGTCTTGCTGGAGTTTTTTGTTTATTATTATTATTTGTTCTTGGGCTACAAACTACTGTTGCTATATAGGCCTAGTCTTATATTATATTTTATTTTCATTTGCTTATGCCTGTTTGGAAGATATATTTGTTTTCTTGGATGTATTTCATTGTTTATTATTGTTAAATAATTAAAAACATTGACAAGAGTAGTTTCTATTTCTTGTTGTTTCTTAGTGGGAGTAATTTTTATATTCTCCTAAGGCAGTCATCAATCATAATTTGCTAGTTGGTTTATTATATATCACTTATGGTCTTCATTCATAGTTAATTATTGTTTTGGAAGTATTTATCTTTTACTGTGGATATTGTTAACTGCTATTGCTTTATGGTATAAGTTTTCTCCGGTTCCCAATTTATGTTTATCTGCTATTTTGGTTACCTGTATATATTACTATTTTACTGAAGCGTATTTTTATGATTAGATAGTTTTGGGGTGTATTTTTATTTGTTATTTTGGCTGTCATTTATTGTCTGATTACCTCTTCCCCTTTCCTTTCCCCTAAGTTAATTATCGTGCTCCCTCTCTCCCCCTTAATCCTCTTATTTTCCTCCCTCCTCAACCCCTAATCCTACTTCATTTCCTCAACCCCCCCTCGCCCCCCCCCTCGCCCACCATTCCTTCCTTCCTCCCTCTCCCTACAAATAATAATCTCTTCCCTCACCCCTTCCTCCACTCCTCTCTACATCCATTCCTTTCCAATTTCCCTTGTATCATCCTTCCCTTTACCCTTTCCCCCTCGACATTATACTTTTTTTTTTATTTACTTTACTTTACTCTTAATTAACCGTAGTCTTTACTTTAGCCCATCTAGTAGTGAAGTTGTATTATCAAAATGCCAGACGAAAGCTACTATTTACTCCATTTATTTACTTAACTTAACTTTACCTAACCTTACTTAACTTTTTTTTTACCTTGCTTTTCAATTTAGCCTGTGTTGTTATGAATGTTTTAATGTAATGATATTGAACGAGTCTTGAAGTAGTACGATGCAAAAGTAAACACAATGAATGAAAGCTTCGTGTCTCCATATGTTGCCTTTTAGTAATTTATTAATTATTTTATACACAAGACCGTGGGTACTATTTTATTCAACATACAGTATTGTGTTTGTATGTACATTATTAACGAAAATATGGCTGTATATAATATTGTTTTGATCACACCTTTACCATACAATGTCTTTGGTTACGTAAATGTGTGTGTGCTTTTTTTTTTTTTTTTTTTTTTTTGAGACTGTTGCAACTACAGTACACCGGAATGTATGAAAAAAAAAAAAAATGCCGTGAATTGCGTAGCGGAAATGAAGTATATACACGTCTATGCCGACACTGATGCCGTACGGTCGGGACTCCATTACACTGAAAGCAATACATGAATATGCTAAAAGGACGTTTGTTCCCCTGCGTTCTGGCCTCAATATTATTTTTTCATGGTTATCAACTGTGTATATAAAGTATAATATTTTGTGTGGCCCTTGTCACATTAAGGGTTTTTTTTCTGTTTTGAGTGAATTGGAGGGTCACTGTTCCTTCAGACTGTAATAGGAAACAGCCACCACGAGATACGAGTAAAGGCTCGGCTTAGTTGCATAGTTTGGAGGAATCAGTAGCCTTAAGTTTCTCCTCAAGAGATGTCCACGTTTATATCTTAATTTTTGCAGTTAATATTGTCTGCAAACCACCAGAGGTCATGTATGTCGCTCTTTTTTGACTAGAGTGTTATGCTATTACCGGTATCTATAATTAAAATGGGATTTACTAATTCTCTTATATTATATCACAAAAATTACTAACTCTGAGGGAGGTTGTTTCGAATCTTACTTTGGAGGAATCATTAACATCAAATTCATCCATAACGCATGGCTCCCATTAGTAGAAGGTATGTATTACGTTCCCTAATGATTTTCAATACTTTGATATACTGTAGTTTTTGTTATATGGTAGATATGCGAGGTAATGGCAGCTTTTGATTTAACTCTTGTATTAATACGGCGCAGTGGAAAAATAATACATGTTGAAACAATACGGTTGTAAAAATAAAGACGCGTATGTTTACACGGTATCTTTTTTTGGGGAGAAGAATGCATGTTTAGACAGTACCCTTTTTTCATTCCCTGTGTCTCACTACCAGTGAATGACCCTTTTCCATCCACATATACTCCCCTTCTTTATTGCAACGGGGTTTCATTTTGTCCTCCACCAAGTGCTGTTTTTTTTGTCACCATTGTCCAGCTCTTTCCTTCCCCTTTACAGCCTCGGACACATGTGTTGTCATTCCTCTTGTTTTTTAGTGGACGATATACAAGAAAAGTTATGTCCTAAGCCATGACGATGACCGATACAAATGGCTCCATATAGAAAACACACTATGTCCCTTTATTTTCCCAGCTGAGGTTACAAAAAGAAAGGCTTCAACATCTTAGTTGATTGAGAGTGTACGGTCATTGCTGCTCATGTTCATTTTCAATTAAATATCAACTGTAGGGTATGTTTACTCTCATACCTATGATTGCACTTTACCGATGGCTGTCTAATTTTAATAACTATTTTCCTTGGTGTATATCCTATCTGCCCACCAAATATCGTGATAATAGACTCATAACTTTTTAAGATACCTTGTTTTTATAGACAAGATAAAGACTGACAGACAAGAGTGGGCGAAAAGATAACCAAAAAGGGTCCCTTCTTACAAATTAATATCGTATATATTCTTTTAAGAGTACAAATCCTTGGGTGCGACATCTAGAAACTCGAGAACACGTGCTAATTATAGTAGCACGATTAGTCTACAAACTCTACATTTTCACAGGCATTGTACTGGAGATAAAAGGGATAATACATAGCTTCAGTTAACCCTCTCATTATCATCCATTGTGTCCCATATGTAAATACGGCATAATTACATCACCACTCAAACTCCAGCATTTCCCATGTCTTTACTACCTCTCTCTCTCTCTCTCTCTCTCTCTCTCTCTCTCTCTCTCTCTCTCTCTCTCTCTCTCTCACTGTTTCTTCCTCTTTATCACTCCTCTCTCTTTTCAACATCCTTCCTCCTCCATTTTTCTTACTCACTTCGTTTCTCTCCCTCTCCACCACATTCACACACTTCGATATTTTCTTACCTCTTTCTTCACCACTTCCCGCCCACCTCCACTCCGCTCCCTTCCACCTCCATCATCTCAGCTTTCTCCACTTCTTCTTTCCACATCCACCACTAATCATTTTAGGTATGTAATGTACACTCGCAATCCAAAATTTGTACCCAGGTCTTGATGAAGTTTCGAATCATTTGACATACTAGTGAACCAATTACAACGCTATCCTGTTTCGTATTTGCTTGAGTTCGCTTAATACTCGATCAGGCTATTTGAAGCAAGCCTGGATACATATTTTGGATTGCGAGTGTTCAGCGCCGGATTAATGTTATATCCCCCAACCAGAGCCTCAATGCGTCAAAATTCAGAACCACTTCAGACTCGGACAACGAATCACCAGATAAAATTTCGGATTTTCTTATCATTCCGATTCCCATCTGTTGTTATATAACCCAAACTTTCATCTGGTGCTTCGTTGTCCGAGCTTAAAGTGGTTCAGAAGGCTGGCACTGTACACTACATACACTGTGGCTGGCCGCGGGACCCAACATTAGTTTGGCACTGTATACCTCCTCCTCCTCCTCCTCCTTCTACTACTCCTACTCCTACTCCTCCTCCTCTTTTAACCACTTTTCTCTACCTCTCCAGCACTCTTTCCACCTCCATCATGTCAGCTTTCTTCCCTCCCTCCCCCTCCCCTCATCAGCTCCCCCCACCTCACCATACCATGTCTATAGTCTCCCTCCCTTCCCCTCGTCTCCCATCGCCTCTCCTCCCCTCCCCTCCCCTCTTCTCTCCTCCCCTCTCCTCCCACAAATCTAATTCATATTTTTCACTCTCCAATTCCCCGGGTAGTCATTTCCCTCTACCCAGTCAGTCCTCCCTACCCGTCACACTTCATTTTTCTTGTCCATTATATTTCATTCTCTCTCTGTCTGTCTCTCTTTCTCTCTTTCCTCTTTTCTTATAATGTTTTTCTCCGTTTCTTTATTTCCGTTTCTTAATCCGTATTTGTTTCTGTGTTTCTATATCTGAGTCAGCCCCTATCACTCTCCCTTACCGTCAAGAATTCAATTTGTTATTTCGGCTAACTCTATTTTCTCCCCATTAACCTGTTTCCCTCTCCATTTGACTTCCGACTCAGCGTTGACTAAGCAGCCACGGCCATAATATGATCCAGTTAGTGTGTCAGGTCTCCTTCACTCAACGCTATGAAGGGAGTGATAATTATGCTGTATTGAGAACGAATTAGACGTAGCTACTGATTCACACCAACTCCACTGAGACAAGATAGATCCCTCCAACTCATGTGTGTATGTGTGTATAGTCACGAGCAATAGTATCTCTACCACCCCCCCTCCCTTAACTATCGAAATACACATGTACAGTCACAAGCAATAGTCTCCCTATCTCCTCTCGCTAACGAAATACTAATGTACAGTCACGAGTAATAGTCTTTCTCCCCCTTTAACTATTGAAATACCTATGTACAGTCGAGAGCAATAGAGTCTTTACCTCCCTTACTAGCGGGATACTCATGTACAGCCAAGAGCAATAGTTTCGTTACCCCCTAGTGAGAATAGATTTTGAGGTCGAAGTCGCGATTGGAGAAGTGCCGGATGATCGAATAATTGCCAGATTATTAATAACCAGTTCGTCAACACCTCTTGATGACGTGAGTGTTGTTGTGGTTGAAGTGTGTGAACCTCTCTGGCGTCACAAAGAACTATTATTAGGCATAGCGAAGTGGCTAATATGTTTGTTCGTTTGGCCCTTCTCCCTCTCAAACCCAGACATCGATCCACTTCACTCGCGCTAGGAAGGGGGGGGGGGGGAATAAAAAAAGAATCTCTTATTTGCTTGTGTCCCATACTAATTTAACTCGTTTCCTGACATAATTTGGAGGAATCTGTAGTCCTCAGATTCCCAAATAATGGACTTGTTATTTAACTCGTGTGATACTGGTGGTTTTTAACATTGTATTTGACGTCAGGTGTGTGTGTGTGTGTGTGTGTGTGTGTGTGTGTGTGTGTGTGTGTGTGTGTGTGTGTGTGTGTGTGTACGGGTGAGGGGGGGGGGTTGATATTTGAGGGGAAGGCTGTACCATCTAAAAGGATATACTACATTCAACATTTGGGAGGCTACAGAGTCCATCAAACTATACTAGGAAACAGATCGAATTTACTAAGTTAAAGTACCATAGTATGTTTCTTGAAATAGGTAGGAGTAATCATCTACTACCATATTTACTAACGTTGTGATACCTACCATCTTGTGTCGATACAAAACTCACTGGATATATATTTTTTTTCTATTTTTTTATCACCAGTTGATGCTCAGGCAATGTTAGACGCCACATGTGCGTTACTAAAGCCTAAAGGTAAAAAGGAAAAAACAGTAGAAAAGAAAAAATATATACCTTACCTCTCTGGGATAAGCCTAACTGTCTTTAATTTTCCCTTCCCCATCACAGTAGGCTCTAACTCTGACCAATTCAATTCCCCTCTCATTGATCTCTCTCCTACACCTCCCTTACCTTCTTCTTCCCACGCCTCCCTTACCTTCTTCTTCCCAAGCCTCCCTTACCTTCTTTCCCTCGCCTCCCTTGCCTTCTTCCTTCCACGCCTCCCTTACCTTCTTCCCACGCCTCCCTTACCTTCTTCCCACACCTCCCTTACCTTCTTCTTCCCACGCCTCCCTTACCTTCTTCTTCCCACGCCTCCATTACCTTCTTCCTTCCACGCCTCCCTTACCCTTATTCCCCTCTTCATTGATCTGTCTCCCACGCCTCCCTTACTTTCTTCTTCCACGCCTCCCTTACCTTCTTCTTCCCGCGCCTCCCTTACCTTCTTCTTCCCCCACGCCTCCCTTACCTTTTTCCCCACGCCTCCCTTACCTTCTTCCCACGCCTCCCTTACCTTCTTCCCACGCCTTCCTTACCTTCTTCCCACGCCTCCCTTACCTTCTTCTTCCCACGCCTCCCTTACCTTCTTCTTCTCACGCCTCCCTTACCTTCTTCCCACGCCTCCCTTACCTTCTTCCTTCCACGCCTCCCTTACCTTATTCCCCTCTTCATTGATCTCTCTCCCACGCCTCCCTTACCTTCTTCCCACGCCTCCCTTACCTTCTTCTTCCCACGCCTCCCTTACCTTCTTCCTTCCACACCTCCCTTATCTTCTTCCCACGCCTCCCTTACCATATTCCCCTCTTCATTGATCTCTCTCCCACGCCTCCCTTACCTTCTTCTTCCCACGCCTCCCTTACCTTCTTCTTCCCACGCCTCCCTTACCTTCTTCCCACGCCTCTCTTACCTTCTTCCCACGCCTCCCTTACCTTCTTCTTCCCACGCCTCCCTTACCTTCTTCTTCCCACGCCTCCCTTACCTTCTTCTTCCCGCGCCTCCCTTACCTTCTTCCCCACGCCTCCCTTACCTTCTTCCCACGCCTCCCTTACCTTCTTCCCACGCCTCCCTTACCTTCTTCTTCCCACGCCTCCCTTACCTTCTTCTTCCCACACCTCTATTACCTTCTTCCACGCCTCCCTTTCCTCACTCCCAAGTCCTCCCAGCATCTCTTCCACTTTCCCACACCTCCACCGCCTCCCCATACCTAATCCACCTATTACCCACATCTCCCCTTCCAATTACCACCTCCCTCATAGCCTATACGTGTCCTTCCCACGCCTCTTACTCTCTCTCTCTCTCTCTCTCTCTCTCTCCCTCTCCCTCTCTCTCTCTCTCTCTCTCTCTCTCTCTCTCTCTCTCTCTCTCTCTCTCTCTCTCTCCTCTCTCTCTCTCTCTCTCTCTCTCTCTCTCTCTCTCTCTCTCTCTCTCTCTCTCTCTCTCTCTCTCTCTCTCTCTCTCTCTCTCTCTCTCTCTCGCCTACCCCTTCCTATCTAACCTTAGTACTCTCTATTTCATTTTCTTCAAGACCTCCTCCTCCTCCTTTCCTCTTCCTGCCTACTCCCTGACTGCCCTTCTATAACCCTGCCTGGTCCTATTCTTTCACGTTCTTCCTCTCACCTCCCATCCTTTCCCAGATTCCTCACACACACACACACACTCACACACACACACACACACACACACACACACACACATTATTATTTCTATCATTATTATTATTATTATTATTATTATTATTATTATTATTATTATATATACACACACACACACACATCATTGTCTCTCACCGTGACTGCCTGGTGTGTGAAGCTTCGTGTGTGCAGGAGGTCAGCGTGGTGGGCGTGTAAGGTGGCGCAGGTGTCCCCAGGCTCTCTGCACGCCCCCGCCGCCTCCGTAGCCGCCGCCAGAGCCTCCCCTGTGCGGTTGGTGGCGGCGTAGAGGAGGGAGAGGTGGTAGAGCGCCTCCTGGTGACCTGGGGACTCCCTCAACACACCCTCCAGGAGCTCCTCACTAGACCAATACTGCTTCTGTTGTAGACGCACCTGGGCCTGTAGGAGAGAGAGGGCAGGGCTGGTTAGAGAGAGAGAGAGAGAGAGAGAGAGAGAGAGGAGAGAGAGAGAGAGAGAGAGAGAGAGAGAGAGAGAGAGAGAGAGAGTGAGAGAGAGAGAGAGAGAGAGAGAGAGAGAGAGAGAGAGAGAGAGAGAGAGAGAGAGAGAGAGAGAGAGAGAGAGAGAGAGAGAGAATTTAAGCACACACACACACACAGACGACTAATTAACTAACCATGTGTACGCGAGCAATGAGGTGGTGTGGGTGTTTGGTGGTGAGTGTGGTGAGTCAGTGTGGCCGCCTCCACCACCTCCCCCGTCAGTAGGTAGAGGCGGGCCAGGGCGGCGGCTGTCTCGGGTTCCCATCGCTCGCTCAACGCTCTGTAGGGTAGGAGGAAAAAGAGGAGATTATAGAGATCATTCGTCAATAGTTACTTTGGATTTTCTATTATTTTGTTTTCAATTTTCTTCGTCGATAGTTACTCTGGATTTTTTTCTTTTTCTTTTCCACTTATCTTTTCTACTTCTATTTCCTTCGTTAGTAGTTACTTTGGATTTTCTATTTTTCTTTGCTATTTACTTTTTCTATTTCTATTTCCTTTGTCAATAGTTACTTTGAATTTTTAAAATTTTCTTTTCTATTTACCTTTTCTATTTCTATTTCCTTCGTTAGTAGTTACTTTGGATTTTCTATTTTACTATTTACCTTTTCTATTTCTATTTCCTTCGTCGATAGTTAATTTGATTTTTTTTTACTTTCTTTTTCTATTTACCTTTTCTATTTCTGTTTCTATTTTCTTTTTTAAGGGAATAGAGGTCCTTGGTCAGTAGTTGGTTTGGATGGACTGAGACAGAGACAGACAGAGTGACAAACAGATAGAAAAACAGAGAGACAATTGGACAGACAGAGAGAGACAAACACACATATAGGTAGACAGAGTGACAAAGAGACGGACAGACAGACAGACATACAGACAAACAGATAGACAGTGACAGAGATGATAAGACTGACAGACAGACAGACAGACAGACAGAGAGAGAGACAGACAAACAGTCAGACAGATAGAGACAAACATATACAGTAGGTAGAGGGAGTGACAAACAGTGAGACGGACAGACAGACAGATATACACAAACAGACAGACAGACAGACAGACATACACAAACAGACAGACAAACAGGTAGACAGTGACAAAAAGAGAGAGGGACAGACTGACAGACAGACAGATAAACCAAGGACACAAATACATACAGACAGATACAAAGACATACAAACAGACACAGAAAAACAGACAGACAGAGCCAAATCAGACAAACAGACAGAACAAGGTTTAAATAGACTGATAGACGTAGCAAATTTATAGACTAACAGATGGGAAAAGATTTGGGAGGGAGGGAGGGACTAGCCAACCAGGGTCAGCAGAAGTCCAGATGACCCAGAGAATTTCAATAGAGAGAGAGGGAGAAAAAAAAAAGAGAGGAAAAAAAAAAGGAAAGTAAAAAATGCTGGGCTGGCTTCCAAAAAATTCACGTGAGCAAAGTGAGGTTCTGCGTTTTCTCTTTGGACAATTTCATAATTTCACAGTAGGGAATATTAAAGCGTGTGGAAAGGAAAGGGATAAAAATATATATCCGTGAGAGAGAAAGAAATTCGGAATGTGTTGATGTTATTTGATGGGTTGGATGTGCTGTACGTATGTGTGTTTTTTGTGGTGTTGTGTAAAAGTGCGTCGACTGGGTTGCTTCCTGGCTCTCTCTCTCTCTCTCTCTCTCTCTCTCTCTCTCTCTCTCTCTCTCTCTCTCTCTCTCTCACACACACACACACACACACACACACACACACACACACACACACACACACACTGCACAACCAGCCAGACGACCCTTTCTTTTCACTCCCCATCCCTGTGTATCAGATTTATCACCTTCACCATTCCATCTGTACTCCTTTTGTTTGTATTTGACGATAAAGTTTCCTCTTTCGATACAGAAGTAAAGGTTTGTCATGGATGCTCTATATTTGCCACTCACGTATATTTTGAGTAATTCTATTCACGATAAAAGTCTTACATTAGGTATAGCCTGTGAACAATACCTTTGGTTAGAGAAATATATAAGTAATCCAAGTCTATACACGGTGTAATTGGAGTGGTTTCTAGTATACCTTCCTGTCTGCTCATCACTTTATCATTCAGGGGATGTTTTTAATGACAGGTAATATACCATCAATCTCTTCTGCTTCGTCAGGAGAGTGGATTATGTTGAGCAAATATTTACCAGTCTGGGATATTTTATATATTTTGCCATACCTGTGTTGCCAAGTCCCGCCACTCAGAGCTACGTAAATCCTCTGTAATTTCTGTGTTACAAAAAGGGGTAGAAAGGTAACAATTTATTATTCTGGGGGCGTTTATATGATAGAGTAGAAGTGGACGCTCAGAGTTATCTAAACCTTTTATCTC